>UELX01000784.1:0-61217 GCA_900480035.1 Eupelmus urozonus
TCTCTCTCTCTCTCTCTCTCTCTCTCTCTCTCTCTCTCTCTCTCTCTCTCTCTCTTTCTCTCTTTCTCTCTCTCTCTTTCTCTCTCTTTCCCTCTCTAGAAAGAATAGGGAAAGGATTCTCATACGCGTGTGATCAATCGCACGTATAATGATGCGTGTCCCACTTATAGGTAGTTTCGAGCTCAATTGACGCAATCGACGCTTCGAATCGCGGCGTCGATATTATCATTATTATTGGCGTCAATCAAGCCCCGGCGCTGGTTCGATCACCCGGAGAAATGTTCGCTTCTCTCTCTCTCTCCCCTCCCCCTACTTTTGCTTTATTCGCACATAGCCAGTACGTATTGATATATCTTATATAATCCATTATAACGGCTTCGATACGGACTTTTTCTACGCAAAGAATATGCATATGTACGCCCTGTAACTTTCGAATTCTCGCCCGCGACTGTTTTCCTTTTCGGTACTGTGGGCTTTTTCGGTCATGTGTGCCTTGATAAGACATATTGTTAGTTAGAAATCAAAGCTGCAGTGTTCGGAAGTAATGATTTTGTGGTTTTATTTAGTTAGAATGATGCAGGATCTTTTTTCTCGTCGATTAGAACAGGAAATGAATTTTAGAAATTGGTAATCCGCTCTAGTTTCATTGTATGTAAATTATTAAAAAACTGTTTTCATCAATAGCTCATTTCACTTTTTATACATTCAAAAATATTTTTGTCAAATATGAGATATTCATCGCCTAGTAGACTACAAAACTTGTTAATCAAATTTATACTAACTCGTTTGAATTAAAAACTATTTCTACCAAAACAACTATTTCATTTTCAAAATTTAAATTAATTTTGAATATATATATTATATTCAACAAACAATAAAGATTGGTAAGGTAAAAATAACTAAATAAAAATTATAAGAAAAAGCAATGAATATAAAGTCTGATAAATAAAATTAATTCTAAATATACATATATATAAATTACTATTTTTCTTTTTTATTATTCTTATTTAATAAAATAAAAAAAACTTACTATAGGTTCATTGGATATGAAATTTTAATTAGATGTCTGCAAATTGATCATATCTTTGTGAATTTAATTTATTAGTATAAACAGTGAAGTAATTAATCATCTAATTAGACGACTTATTAAATACATTAAGTGAATCTTATCTAAAATGAAATTAACGTAGATCATTTGTTAAATTTTTTAATATATATACATTTTATTATTTTTATACGTCAGAGTGTATATAGTAAAACATAGCTTTTTGAAATTTGTCAAAAGTCAAGAGTATTTTAGGTCAATTGATTATTTTTCTCTCACAAAAAATGTCATAATCAAAATTTATAATTAAGTTATTTATTAACAATAACTAATTGGAAACATTTACTTTTGATTTGACCTACATAATAACTGAAATGTAAATTTTAATTTGCAAAATCAAATTGTTTGTAGAAATGTAAAATAATAAATCAATAAAAAACAATAAACGTTACTTTGACATAAGGTGAAAATTACGAAAATTAGTTTTAATTAAATATATAGAAAATAAACATATTTTGAATATAACAATGGAACGTAAAGTGCGTGAAAAAAATCATTCTTGATGATAAAATAAGACATTTTAATAATTTGATGTTTACAAGCTGAAATAGCGTGCTTGTACAAACCGGATTTATACGGATTACTATATGTGTATTGATTTATGTTGAAATAGAGACTCTTGAGTACGCTAGATTCATTTTGATCAAACTTCACTTATTTTACATATTCAAACAATTATTTAAAAAAGAAAATTGTTCATAAACATTTGTTAAAAATATGAACGTATTTCGGACAAAGATTATGAAAATAGTAGTGTAAATAGTATGCATTAGAATTTTTATTCTAAATAACTAGTAACTCTTCATTTTCTTCTTGTAATAAAATTTTGTTATCTAAAATATACAAACGATAAATAATAATAAGATAGCTGAAATCCTTTGAAAACCAACGTAAGTCTTTGGAGCGACTTGGTGTAAAAAAACATGCCGCTTTGCCTTACGGCATGTTTGAGAATATTCAATCAATTTGTGATAACTGCAACTTAATTTAGATTTATTCGGTGTTGTAACAATATAAATCTCTTTGTCTTAGAACATTTCCGAGAGTCTCTTGTTTTAATAAATATTATCGATCAATATTACCATTCAAACTTTTTGACAATAAAATGGATTATCTACTAAGGGCCCATCAACCCACGAAACTTTTCACTTAAAAAATAGAAAACTATGGTATATACATAATGCATTGATCTTATTTGCCTAAATCTTATTTAGAGTTTGTTTATTATTAATTCAAAAAAACTCAATTTTTTATATTTTACTTAAACAGCTAAACAAATCCTGAACAAAAATTTTAAAAACTTGAATGAATAAGCACTAATGCTAAGACATCTT
Organism: Eupelmus urozonus; assembly: GCA_900480035.1. Taxonomy (NCBI): domain Eukaryota; kingdom Metazoa; phylum Arthropoda; class Insecta; order Hymenoptera; family Eupelmidae; genus Eupelmus; species Eupelmus urozonus. Next base: position 2,440 of record UELX01000784.1, read on the forward strand.
TAGTAAAAATTGCTTATAAAGAATTTCAAGTTTATAATGGCTTACTCTCTAAAAGAAAAAGTGTGTAAATATTGAAAGATCTGATTGAAAATTGGTATATGTAACTTACTATACTCTGTAAAGTTGAAATAATGCAAAATACTCCACTACATAAAAAATAGTGAAATTCCCACTAACAAATAGTAATAAATTCATGATTATTTAGCATTTCACTTCACTTTACTAATTAATCGTGAATTTTTTATTATTTGTTAATGGAAATTCTACTATTTTGTATGTAGTGGAGCATTTTGCACTATTTTAACTTTACAGAGTACCTACACTTCAGTTAATTGACGAATGTTGAAAGATATAATAGCTGGTCGTTCCTTCGATCTATACCACTTTCGTATATTGTATAAATATCTGAAATCTCTTTATTTAATTTTTATTTAATCATGAACATAAATATAAAAATTGTGCATGTCGATACTAGTGCTAAAAAGTGAAACCACCTTCTCTCTCAAGTAGCGAACCGTATTTTTTTGTAAGACGTGCACAAAGCGAGATTTAGCATACGCTTTTTTATTCGAGCATGCGTGAAATCGAGCACTCTGCATGGAATATTAAAAATGAACTTTAAAAAATTTCGAAGGAAATATAAACTTTATTTTTAGAAGGAAGTAAAAACAACAATACAGCTTGTAAACTATAAAAACTGGAATATCTTGTTAACAGCACAAAGTAATTATGAATTGGCTATTATTTCACACGTGTCCTTTTTACTACACACTTAACCCAGGCTTATCTCCTACATTCAATCTCGAATACGCTCCACCAACCGAATATTCCAACAGCTTCCAGAAACCTTCACAGAGCTTACGAAATTTCCACTCCCCTAATAAAAAGCCTTCAAATCACCTCACAATAAATCAGCTCACTCCACAATCATCTAAGCCAACAACCCTCTCCTCCATGACGTTTCAACAATCACACCAGCACCGCAAAATAATGGCGCAGTCACGCGCGCGAGCGCAAAAATGGGCTCCGGCATTTCCCGGCGCGCCTCGCTCGCCCACGGTCCGGCGCATTCCTTCCTCTCATGGTACCCTCGCACGAACGCCGACGGCAATTGTCGGAAGGCGGCGGAAGTGCGACACGCGCCTGACTTCCGGGTGTAAGCTTCCGAGCTGGACGAGGCGTCCTTCGCCGAGCCTCGGCAAGGACGACAGGGAGGATTTCGCTAATTCGCGGCCTCGAGACTGTCGAGTGGATCGCTTGGGGTCTGGAAGGTCGTGATTTGAGATAATTGTGCATGCGAGAGAAGGATGAAGAATTGGGATGGGTATCGATTTGGGTTGGGTGGAGGATTTGAAGGAAGCGGGATGAATTCGGTTTGGAAGTTTAATGGTGTAAAAAAAACTATGTGAAATGGTTCCTGTTTTAATTGAGTTGTGCTAAGTTTGAGAATCTGTCTGAATTAAAAGAATTCGTTATTATTGTTATTTTTATTTAATATTTTATGTTTACACGCATTTTCTTTATTAGCTGGATTGCCAATAAGTCACTAAATTATTTAATGGATGAAAGTGTAGGACCTGTGATTTGTTAAACAGTGGATATATGAATTGCAATCTTCACTTTAAATAATTTATTGAACAAACATAAGTTATTGAAGAAAAAAATTCATATGATTCATAGTGATTTTTTTGTGCTAAAAATTATAAGTGAAGATTCTTTGTTTATTCCATTAATTTTAATTTTTCCATGAAAAAATGATGAATATTCAAGAGTTATGCATCATTGATTTACAAACAATAGAGACAATGCTTCTGTTACAGATTTTGCTACAGAACAATAGATTTGTAAAGATTGTGAAGTAGCGAACTGATGCTTACCGTAACAAATTTTTACTAGAATTCGTAAACAACGTACTGACTGTGTAGAAATATTTTATGAATGAATGATTTAAAGTGCGTCCTATTTTATTTGTGTGTCGATGTGTAAACTAAATTATTCAACTCTTTATTTATAAAAAACTTTAAAATGTCAGAATGAATCTCCTTCAAATTATTTAATTACGTATATGTAAGAGTGGCTATAATAATTTTATATTAATTAATTTACGAATTTTAATTCTTTAAACGAGTTACCCGATAAACATATTTTCCACGTGCTTTTCTTTTCGCGTTGCAATTACTTAATATCTGGTTATCGTGTAATAGAATTATATAAAAAGCAAAACACCTCCGTTTGAAGAAAAATATGAATACTGTCACAGCAAATCATCTGTCTTGTGAAAACCTTTTTAAAAATTAAAGTAAGCAGATAAAGTTTATTTCGTTATTTTAACACGTTTCTCATCATTTTTAAAAAAAGAGCTGCAGAGAAGAAACATTATTGAAAATGAATTTGGGAGTAAGTGTTTGAAAAATTAATAGAAATAAACTTAAAAAATGTAATGGATGTGAAGAATAAGTGACTTATATTTCAAAAATGTATCGTTATTCTAGCATTAGCGGCGGAAAGTAGATATATTTACTTTTAGTCAGTATTTCAAAAATAATATAACACTACTAAAATAGTTTTACAAATATTATTATATTATGTAAGAAACCTGTGGCACTTTCAAAAAATAAAAAAAACTACTATGTTTTATAGCATTATTTACTATGTGACACAGTAAATTTGTTATACTACTTTTCTTCGTGCTAAATGTTTCGTAAATATACGCAATAAACGCGGAAATCAATAATGATTATAATTTGTTTAAATTTCGAAAACAATTTTTAAAAATTTCTTCTTATTTATCATTTTCTAAAAATGAAAAGTCAGAAAAATCGTAGTAACTAAAAAAATTTTATTTCAATTATTTTATACATGAAAAAAATTGCTAGATTACTTTCTTAAATATATTCTTCCTTCCGTCATAATAACGAAAGCTTCATTATACACAATTTTATTAGATTTCACTGGTAACTTTTTTATAATACTAACATACTCTATCCAAACATCATATCCTTCTTAATTCAATCAAAACAAAAACCAACACTATACATTCCCCACACTGATCAATCAAATCACCTTCCTCATCACCGCTAACAAGCCATCCTCGTACAAAAAGTAAAAACCAAAACGTATTTCTTTCCATCCGCCGCAGCTCACACCCCATCAGCCATCCCACCAAAAAAAGAGCCGTCGATCTTTCCGGCCCGAGCCGGCGTGTATCCGCCATCGGAACATCATCGTCACAATATGTGCATACTTATAACACGAGCTCAGCGGACGCGCACGTTACCTACGCACGGCGTCTCCCACGTGTGTGTGTGTATATGCAGTGCCCCACGTACTCGCGCGGTAACGGGATATTCCCGGGTCGCGTGTTGCGACAGCGGCGCGCATTATTATCCTACCTCGCGGAGGTCACGCGCGGCCGTTTAGGAGCCGACCATATGCAGCTCGGACGCACGCGCGAGAAAAATAACGTGAAAGAGGGACGTGGGAGTTTGTGGAGTTGCGATGTTATTATAGTGGTTTTTTTGGTGGGTTTGATGAGGCGATGGGTGGAGAGACATGCGACTCGCGGGTGTTCGGGCTTATGGGTTTGATGTCTGGTTTCGTGTTGGTAGATTTTTTAGGAAATTTTGGAGGATTTACTATACGAGCCGCGAATTTCGATTGTACGGACTAATATCTGATCGTAAAATAAAATTTTACGAACATGTTCGTGGAACATTTTTTAAAACAAATTTTATGGCCTGATTATAGTCCAACAAAAACGAAGTTTACTATCTTTGTATGAAAAAATGATGATCAATCATACGGCTGATTCTATATCCTTGTGTGTTGTCATCACGATTTAGACGTAAAATCGCATTTTACGGTCTTGTAACAAAAATTGCTATCGCCAGCTTCTAAATCTTTTTTCCAGATTCGTAAAAAGCTATAATAATTAATATCTGTATGAAAATAAAATTCAAAAAACTTTAAAATCCAAAATCAGATATATTACATGAATCTTTCAACAATGATTTTTTGAACTTTAGGAACCTTTATATATGCAAATTTCAAGTTTCACAAGCTTAGAAATTGATAGGTAGAAAAGGTATAGTCGCAACACTTAAAAAAGAGTCAACTTTTACTTTATCTGATCATTTTTACTATATTATTTATAATCCACTGATAATAATGAACCAGATTGTGTTCAAAAGGGATTTTAACAAAATTTTGAGGGATGATTTCTAACCCTTAAAAATAAGTTCAGTAACTTATAGTTCCATCAAATAGCCCTAATTTTGAAATATAAGTATAAAAAAATGAAGGTATTTTAGTGGGCATAACATTCTATATTTGTATTACAGAAATCAGAGCAAAAAACCGCTTTAATATAAGCTATTGTTAGTTAGAAAATACTGATCCTTTCATCTATTGAAATCTGTCTCAATTACAATCTCTAAAATCTAAAAAAAAACGTTAATGTTTTTCAACTTCTTCTAAAATTAATTACATGTACTGATTACAAGCGCCATAAAGATCGAATCTAGAGCAACACTTCACCTCCCAATAATTACAACCTACCAACAAACACCTAACTAAACAAAAAACCGTGCGCATTTAACACGCATTTTCTCCTATAATAGGTCAGCCTCAAGTTTCGATCATCAATCCAGCATCGCCTCCAAAGAGCCGCAACAAATTGATCAAATTCGAAACGCGCTCACATATCCGATGCAGCCTTAATCTCGCTAACGCGTCTCCATTTTCACTCATCCAACACACTAGTGTATACACACAAACGTTCGCATACGTATACGCAAAGTCCCAAGCCTCCTAAGCGCGCAGCCGAGCATTCACAAAGGAGAAAGACGAGGCCGCGCACCTCAAAATCCATCCGATGCATGCACATACGTCCGCGTACTTATGCGAAACGCGAGATTAGAAGAGCCGTGAGATCAAGTCCGCGGCTTTCCGAGAAAAGGAGCGCTCATCGTTTCGACGAGGAAAAGAGAGAGAGAGAGAGAGAGACGCGCGCCATTTGACAGTGAAAGTTATATGTATGCGGTGGGAGGCTGAGTTGGATTGAGAGGAGCGGGGATTTGCACATGCGCAGGCTTCTTTGCCTTTGGTATTTTTTTTTCTTTTTTTATGTTTTTCTTGGAGAAGCGAGTGGACTAAGGTTTTCGCGTTGTGAGAGGAGCTCCTTCAGAGGGAGGAGAGTATGTTGTGTATTTTTTACTCAGACTAAAAGGGATTCGATGGCGATCGGAGGAGTAGATACACCAAGGGGATTGCATAGGAAAGTTGCAGGATTTTCAAATGTTTTTTTGCGGCTTTTACAATAATACTTTTTAAAGATTTTTTAATGCAAAATAAACAAAAAATTAATTAATAAATAGTTTTAAAATTAATTAATAAATGCATTGAAAACAACCGACCATACCAAATCGATCGGTGAAATCATCGTCTCAGTAAAAAGAAGTTAAATATTGGCATACTATGTGGAATGCCAATATTCAACATGGAACAGAGAATAGACATAATACGAATTTTTGCAGTGACAGTAAATGTTAGTGCCCATGGAAATTAAAAAAAAATATTTTTAATGGAAAATATTAGATTATTATCAGGATAGTTAAGTAAAAAATTTCATACATGCAAAATATTTCCTTCTCACCGATATTTTGACCGGATCGATGACGATATGCATAGAGTCAAGAGTGGCAGTCAATCATAAACCATTGTAATTAAAAAATAAATGTTCAGTTATCACTGATTTATTATTACTCTTAAAATAAGTGTAATTAAAAATTAAAATTATTTATCCAATAATGCTATAATATTTTTTTACGTAAGTTCCTATTGCAGATATTTTGCATAGTGTTCTATGGTATAATTTTGACATTTGTTTTATAGGAAAGCTTTATTTCTATCAAAATAACTAATTGAAATTTAAAGCCCATTTACGTAAATATACGTAAGTAACCAATATAATAGCATTTATTGATAGTTGGATGATTATTTCTGGAATTCGTTGTTCTTAATCAGGTTAATATCGATAATAATATGTAATATAACTTTATAAGACAGTGATTACCTACTTCGCGATTAAAAGAGTACACCATATAATAAAGTCATGTTTAGTAAATTCATTTTATTACTTTTAATTAGATAAACATTTAATCAGTCATTACCACTTTTTTACTCAACCACAATTTTTTACCTAATTACAAAGTAGTAATAACCTATGATTGGTCATCCTAAAGAAAGTAGGTTCTAAAACTATTAGATAAAATTATTAAATTTAAATGCAACTTTCATAAAATTCTGTTTATAATTTGTCGATTATAAATATTTTGTTATATATCAAATATTTATATTCACGTTATACTTCAAATATGAAAATTGCTTAATCATTCTTTTTATTAATTATTTATTTGCCTCTATCACGGTATAATGAAAAATTAATAAATATAAGCAGCTACACTACAATCCAAAAATTAAAATAAAACCTAAGTTATAACAACCTAAAAACTCCCAGCTCGGTCCTACGATTTCCCATGCAAATCTCCCATTGTCACAATCGCCAATGGCAATCTCCAATACCGCACTTAAAAAAATTCCCCGACCTCCCGAAAATGACTGCAATAATCGTCTCCGCTGCTTTAAAATGCAGCATATCGCAGGAGAGCAAAGGACCATCAAACCCACACACAGATCCATACACCCACACACACACATATACACACACACGTATGCACTCAAGCCATCGAGAGTCGCGCGTGCTGGCCATGACCTTGCAGTTTCGCTCTCACTGGCCGTTCGAGCCTCGGCTCTTCCTTTCTCGATATCTACCTACTCTCCCTCTCTGCGCTCTCTCGCCGCCTGGTCAGGTGAGCCTTTTTACTTTCGTCCATCTCCCCGCGGGCGGCTTTTCGCGGCTCTCTCGTGGCCTCGCGCCGCCGCCACGCTGCCAGCTCCTGCCGATCTACCGGCTCTCGAGGATTCGCAGCTGGGAGAAAAAATTTTTTTTACGTGATGAGTGTACAGCATCGCGAGTGTAAGTAATCGTAGAGGGGAGTTCGAGAGGTTTTGGTATGATGATGCTGCAGTTGTGGAGGAGTGATGTATGCTTGGTTTATTTGTTGTAGTTGAGATGGATATTGTTTTCGTAATGTAGTTTCGTTGGTTTGATATAGCCTATTGTACTGTAGTGGACGAATGATTGAGTGAAAGTCAATATGTGTTGTGTACTGACTATTTCGGTTTAATTGTTATTTAAAATAAATTAATCAAGATAACATTTATTGTATAATATAAATGTCTGTGGAATTAAGTAAGCTGTTTATGTAAGTCGACTATTGGTTAAATATTTCGACTATTTTATTTAAATGTAAATTTAATTTTATTAATTTTTAGAAACTAAACTGTAAATAAAAATTTAAAACATGAATTAATTCGTGATGGACCTATAACTTTTATTATACATTAAGAATCCTTTAATCATAAGCACTTTATCATTTTAAAGAATAATGTTACATAAAATTTTTTTATTATTCATTATAGTTTACAAATATGCAGCAAAATGGTTATAAAACGGAAGAAGAGTACAGGTACAAAACGTATATCAAACTTGAGGCTTTTATAATGTAGTAATAAAATGTTCTTTGTGAGACTGAAGTCAACATCTCTATTTTATGGGTTTACATAAGTTTTATCTTCAAAATTATTACAGCTTTAATCTGCATATTTACATCAGCGCCATTTCAGGACATACATTTCATACTCTTGACATTGAAACTTTGTATGTAAAAGTGTATCATTTTCATGGCCTCAGATTAAAAAAATACTCATGACGAACATTTTGATCAGTATATAAAAATTATTTTAGCAAAATTTTTTTCAAAGGCTATAACACACGCTAATTGAATTAAATCGTTTACGAATAAATAAGAAAAACTCATTTCAAATGTTATTTGTATAGTGCAGATTTCCGACATCAATAATTTTTCATATTTTTCTTTTAAAAAGTATTTCAAAATCAATTATTGCACCAAATGCATTAAATCAAAGCCACGCCGTAAAGAGCAACGCCACATTAGGCAATAACCGCATCAATAATTTTCAATAAAATTCAAATTTCAACAGCGAATTCTAACGTGTAAATTCTTATGACTTTCTCTTCTGTCTAAAGATAAAGTATTAGTCTGAAACCTTTAAATGCCTCCCTCACAAAGGAAAAATCTCAGCTGCACAACCCAAGCTCATTTGCCTCTCTAAATCTATAAAATACGGGTATATACCCATAAGCACACACTCATCCCACCAGATACGATCTCTCTCTCTTTTTCTCCCACTAACAGTTCCTTTCATACATATATACATACACATGCAACTTTTGTAATTATTAATGCACACGCCTATATCACCGGCTCATCGCGCGGCCTGTAAAATGTTCCATTCCCACAGCAGCGGCGCTGGTATCTTATCGGCCGACTAACCTCCTCCGTTCCATTCAACGAAACCGATTTTTTTTTCATCCGCCTCCTCCTCTCGATTTTCACACACGAGTCCGCTGGTATCTGTATATATGTATATATACGCCATCCTCTCTTTCAAAACCGCATGTGTACAGGCTGTTTAATGCAATATCTGCGACGCTGTATCCGTTTCGTCATGAGGCTGGCGAGCATCGTTTTCAGATATGATGGAATCGTTAGGGAGATATCAGAATTGCGGCTACGGGCTGGTCGAAATTCACGGATCTGAGCTATTGTTTGCTGGCTGATAGTGGAGACTAGGCTTCAGTAGCTTGTGAGAATCTATTATGATGATTTAATAAACTTTTGTAAAATTGATCATACGAAAAAGTTTTTAATCATACTTATTATGAAATATTTTTTATTTTCTCGGTTGAGTTGTATTGCACAACACATTGAATTGTTGTTAGAAAACAGTACTCATGGATTTTGTTTATGAAAATTCTCATGAACAAAATCGATATGAACTGTTTTATAGCAAAAATTCGATGTGTAGTATTATTCGACTCAAATGACGATTTAATGAAAAAATATAACTGTTATTATAAATAAAAAACTATTAAATTTTAATTTAAAAGTTTATGTTTCATATTACATACTATACGTATTAAAATTATATAAATTTGTTTGAATTATTTATGCAAATTCTTCTCTAATCTTTACTAAACGTTATTAAACGTGTTTATTTCAGCAATATGCACTAAATATCAAAGATCCCAACAGATAATCACCACCTGTACCTATTTAGCTATTCAACGCACATATTACTTGCTTTCACGTTTCTGCCTAAAGCACGTCAAAATCTTGATGATCAATTATAGCGCCGTGCGTCAATGTGCGCTCATCAAAATCTCTGTAATAATGTTTTTCATTCCCGATTGCGAAAATTAAAATATTAACAAAATTAAAGGATTATTCATTACACAAGTTTTTGTGTAATGTTACGCAAATGTAATTTGAAAATTTGTCAAGGATTAATTTATATTATTGTGTACAATTTCTGAATGTTATTTCCCGAATACATTCGTAAGAGGATTATGATTCCATTAGTCAATCAGACGTGAAAACGTGAATCGTAGAATTTAGTGCAAACGTATTATCTTGTAATAAAATTACGTAGTTATTTTGCAAAGCTATTATCATTTTCGATAGCTATTACTTTCACCGATTTATTTACATTTTTTATACGGCTATTATATGTTAATGTTAATTACTTCGAAGCGAAAGTTAGAGAAATATACAACAACGAGTAACAAGAAATTATTAACGAAGCAAAGGTTGTTCGTGTAATTATAAATAAGTGCCTAATTCTTTCAAACGAATAATATTTAGTTGAGGTATAAACATAAATAAAAAATAAAATGCAGATGCCAAGTGTATTAAAAGAAAAGATGAGAATTGTATGCTAATTAATGGTTCTATGCATATATACACAACGTAATGATATTTAATTGTAATTCTTTTTAAATATTGTAATCTTACTGTTTCATTCGATCCGACAAACGCCATTAATGAAATTAAAAAACAATATAATCGAATATCTTTTAGTCAAGTTTACATAAATACATAACTTGTCTATGAATCGTGAACACTTATAATAATATACAATCTCGAATTTTTGCTAAATACCAAGATCATCAATATTAAACAATAGTAATTACATCAACCGTAACCCAAAAATCAACCTAAACCCACCATCTCTCAAATCTCTCCACCTTCCTCCAATCCTCAAACTCAAAACCACCCACGCTCAAACCCAAAAACCCACTCCCAACCCAAACTTCGCACCAGCCACTCAGCTCCCAAAAAAACCCAACAGCTCTCCCACATCGAAAGTGAAAATTTTCCAAAAGCCGATTACGAGCGTGCAACGCTCCGCTATACACTATAATATATGCGCTCTCGAGCTCAAGCTGCGCTCGCGGGGCTCGGCTCTTTCGAGGGCACGGGGCCGCGAGTGCGCGCTGGCGACCCTGCCTGTGCACGGTGAAAGCCGCCTCTCGGCAGCGGCAGCATCGCCGAGTAAGCAAGGTCGTATAAGCGCCATAGCCGGCTTACAAAATTGCGAGATGATCCTAAGCGGCTAATTGCGCTGTTGGCTCCTTAGCCTGTTGCCGGGGGAGAGAGAGATAAGGTGCAAGTGGGTTAGGTGGGTTGGGACGGTTGAATGTGGCTCTGTGCGATCGTGAGAAATTGATTTGTTTGGTTGTTGTTTGGTAGGATGGATTTGATTTTTAAGGATTGGTTGGGTTGTGGGGAGGGAGCAGTGTTGTTGGATGAGGGAGGCTGTGGCAATCTTAGGAAGAAGGGGTGGCTGAGTTGTATGAAGAGGAGGCTTGAAAATTGTTATTTAATCGATGAATTAGAGGATTGGACAGGATTATTTTATTTTATTTTATATGCGAGGCATTTTACTTAAATGGCTTCGCTAAATATTCATAGAATAAGGAAAATGTTATAATTTACATGATAGCGGAAAGAGTAATCCATTATTTAAATGTTCCATTACAACAGTTTGTTTTTAGCTTAGCTAATAATAAAAGTGTAAAAATTGTTTTATTTCCAGCTTCATTTCACCTGAATCGTTAATGCAATAGTTAGATTTTAAATTCATATTTTTAGGTGTGTCCCGCGTGTTTCGAAAATTTTTTGCTAAAACCAAAGTGCACAATAATTAAGGCTCGGATTTCACAATTTGCTTATGAATATTCGTATTACACTCTGTAGTTTCAGTTTTTTTTGTAGATGTGACCTTCTGGCTATATGCATATCGTTTTATTTGAAAATGCAACTTTAACTTCAATATTCAAATGAGACATTTCTGTTATAATAGAAATATGTACTGGCGATTAAATGTTTGTTTAATTTTGTATGTACTTATTAACTAATGTAAATCATCAACGTAACTTTTGATTTTAAAGGTAAATTCAATATACAGTTAAATAAAATCAAAACGATAATATATAGAAATTTAAGAATGACACCATTTGTATACAAAAATATTTATTTAAATAATTACAGATTATTATCTTCTTTTCTTTAAATCAGTTTCTGTTAATAGACTTTAAAAACACCAATGCTCCCTCTTATAATAAGTTTGAAGCCAAACGCCAAAAACTGAGAATCCGCGAATCCTCCAATAAAATCTCCCCCCTCCCCAAATTCAAACTTCTTATCCGATATCCCCTTCAATAATTTCGTTTCATTACTCGATATAAAATGCGCGCGCGCACGTCAAACTTTACTCTAGCCCCATGCACGCTTGGTTTTCGAAAACCAGTAAAAAGAAAAAGGCACGACCGTAAAAACTAACAATAAGAGGGAGCGACATTTTCAAAAATTTACGACCTTTGCGTCGCGCAACTTTGTCGCGCATTATAGAAATCGAGCTTTTCGAAACACGCGCGCAGCGCTGAGGAAAAAAAGTCGACGAGAAGCGAGAAAAAGAAGGAGGAAGAAGCGTCTCGCACGCGAGTCCCGGACACTTTCGCAAAGTAGCCAGGGGCGAGCGGCGGCCTTCGCATTTGACTCTATATCAACCCCGCGGGCGTTTGACGAACTTTCGAAAAAAGGTTTTACGTCGGATGGGTTGAAGAAATTTGTTTTTTTTTTTGTGAATGTCTTTTTTGTCGTTTTTAATTTTTCGTTTTTTTTTTCGTTTTCTCGTTGCTAGTAGTTTTATTTGAATAGCGGCCAGACTTTGTTTTCGCTTTCGTTGATGATCGAGCAAAAAGTTGAAAAGTTTCGACCTTTGGTTCGTTAAAAACGAAAGTACTTTGATAGATCTTTATTACAGACAAGTATATACACGAAGCATACAGTGTTATTTCTGATTACCTTTAACTGTTTATTATTAATTTTGAAATATCAGAAACTTGTTTATGAAAGTTTTATAAATAGTGATTTATAAATATAGGTATAGGTAGATTAATGGGTATTCTCGTAGTTAATTGAAATAAATTACTGTACAATATAGAGATACAATTTTTTTGTAAAGCTTTGAAAGACATGTTTACTTTCCAGTTTAATGGTAGATACAGAATATGCAAAAGGTGAAAGAAAATATCAAATTAAATAAATCTTTTGTGAAAAATGTAAAGAAAAGATCATAATTTTAATCAAGTCCATAAATTATTAATATTTCTGTAAATTAAATAATAATTGTATGAAATTGTTTGCGAAATATATGAATTCAAATAATAACTTCAAAATTTCTTTTTCAATTCTAGAAATTGATTGGGCCAAAAAATGACATAATATTCAAAAATTCAAAAATAAGTTACATAAATATTGGCAGTAAAAATTTTATTAATGTCTGAGATTCTCAAAAAACAGGTTTTTTCGTTGTTTCTACATAATATTCATAAAATGAGGGAATATATATTCTACCCGGTTATATAAAGGCAATATAAAATCGATACCGATATTTCAGGACCTGGTTGGTGATATAAAATAGTACCTTATACTAGAAAAAATCCTTTTTCTAGTAGTCTTTTAAGAAAAATTCTAGTAAAAGAAATCAGTTAAGTATGCATTTTTATAAATATAATTTCTGTGTATTCACGTAGTAATAATCAATAATAAACATTTTCTTTTAAAATAAACGATAACATATTGTTGAAGTAAAAATATTTTTGAAGTTCTATTTATTACTTTTAATAAAATGTTGAATTTACTTTTAAATTTCACTACAATCATTAATGAAAGTATTATTTTTTTAATAAACATTACTACAAATTTCTAGTATTGATAAAAATAATTTTCAAGCTATAATAAATTTTGTACCATTCCGGTAATAACATCTAGCATATTGCCTCCTGTAATATTGTTGTATAATATTTTCTAGTATCAAAGCTTACAGAATCCATTTTTTATATTTTTCGCTATATGAAATCTTTACTATTATTGAATTCCAACAAACTGTTTCATTTTGTTGTATACGAAATCTATTAAATGATGCCAGATAAATTTAAAAGATCCATATATTAAATCATAATCAAGTGCTCGTATTTACAACACTAAAAAAGGTAATGAATAAGTATAGTGCCAATAATTTTTATTAAACGGCTTCCGACAATGGCTTACGAGGGATCATAAGAAGACTTTATGTACATTCTACTATCATTACTTACTTCCTATCTTGGTGTTTTTTTTTTTTTTATTTCCCCTATTTAATCTCCTTCAACTATGATTTTCATAAAAACATAATGTATTTTCGTAATCTAGGCTCTCTTTTACTTCGTAAATAAGGTTTTAGAAGTTTTTATTATAACACTATAATGATTTATTATCTTAATGTAAAACAATCATTCGATTAAGATACATGTATTTTTCAAATTTCATGAATTTTTATATATTATTTTTCGCCATCTATTAAATAATATATTTATTAAATACTATTTCGTCGAAAGAAAACTTTTATTTTTAGTACAATAGTAAAATGTAGTAGTTTCTATTTTTATAGGAAACTCAACGAGGTCGTATTGTGAGAATTTGGATTTCAACAAATCTCAGTATCTGGTTCTCTAATAAAACTTTACAGATTTAACTTTTGCTTCTACTCAAAGTTAATTTTGATAAAGAAGTTTTTAAACCTTCTGAAATTTTTAAATCTGTTGAAGTATAAGATACTGACATTAACACTTTTAAACAAAGCTCGAGAAAATTTCAAATTGAAGCCATAATTCTTAATTTATTCAATGCTTTGTTATTCAAAAAACTTTTTAAGTTTAGGATTTTTTATTGGAAAGTCTCAATTTTTCTTTTTATATTTTAACCATAATTATTTCCAATAATTTGTCAAATCGTCCAATATTTTTTAATAAAATATATTACTTATCGAGTAAAGAATTATTTTCAAATCCATTATTATTCACATGCATGTTTCACATTTTCAGTACAAAAGAATTTCATTAGCGTTCGATTTACATTTTAATAGAATAACAAAATTGCACAAAGAAATTTGATTTTTTGTATTTTCCCACAAAAATTTGTATCGATTACGTAATTAATGAGCTGCTGGTAGCATGCACATTTAATTTATCTAAAAAATTTTGTATAATTACAGCTTAAAAAATAATTTTAAGTAACTCAAGTTAACTTACATAATATTATGTGTTTTTAATTAAGTAAATTGCTAACGAGACAAACTAAAATTAGACACATCTAGTAAGAGAAAGTACGATTAGATCATACCTATTGTGCTATTTAATTGTGTCTTGTTAAAAGAAAATTACACAACAATTATTTTTTGAACTCCAGACCATCGACACGAAATCCACAAAAAAAAAAAACATTTAGATACCCTGAATAGAATATTAAAGACGAATTCATATTTATGAAGGCAATTGAAGATATCCGATTCAGCTCGTGGCAACTAAGCCGAGAAGTTCGCGGAAACGATTGGCCATATCGTCGGCTTATACATATACCTCGGCCTGTGAAATTTCGCATAATTTACGTTAATACGCCGCGTTATAGTCCTCCCGAAACTTTTCTGAAAATAAATTACTTTTACGGTTATTCCGTTTCAGCTTCTCCGAAAGTTCCACTAGCGAAATCTCAATTCTTTCCATCTTTATTTCATTTTACAAAAACGCAACTTGTTAATGTACTTATAACTTGCGTTTGACGTTAAGCAATCTTAACTTTATTCACGTTTCTTCCAACATAATTTTTTGTAAGTTTTGATTATTTTTTTTTTCTAATTTAGTTAAGAATTTTCCTTAATACAATTTGAAAATTGATAATTCATTTTATTTAATTATTTTATTCAATTAATCTACTAGATTAGCATTATAAAACAATTAAATTCAAATTATAAGAATTGGTTTTCATTTCTCTTTCTTCTATTAAAGCACTGTCTGAAAATGTACGACTACCTCGATTACCGTTATATTTCTAGTTTCTAAAAGATCTTTTCGTATTCTATAAATAATTAATTAAAGAATAAATTACACCCAAACAATCACTTTCATAAAACTTTCCAGCCAAACCAGAAGATCACTTTTTCCATATAAACCCTCGCATCAGCACCACCTGCATTGAAATATCGCGCTCATAAATATTCTACAGGACTCCTCCGTCATTTCCCCGCAAATATACAATTTCCTCGCGCCCAAGTACCTCCACCTCCGAACGTCGACTCGAAAAACAAATATCTCGAGACATTTAAATTCATACCCGAGTGCACCTAAAATATCCAGTACTCCATTCCCAGCGCCGCAATAATTCAAAGCAGCCCATTTCTGCCCTCTCCCACTCACGCAGCAAAAGCCGCCCTCGAAGTCAAGGAAAATCGCGCGAAAGAATAACGTAATAACGTTTTCACCGCGAGTGCGAATTTTCAGAGCGCGTTTCGCGAAAGCGTGACAGGCTACTCGCGCGAGTGCAAACGGAATATATCGCGTGCGCGTCTGGATAACGGCTACTCGACGCCGGCCGTTCGGCTTCCGTGATTTTGACGCCAAGGAGAGGATGGAGTGCTGGCTGCGCGGCTAATGAGGATGGGTAAGTAGAGGTGTGGATGATGCGAGGATTGAGATCGAAATGTTTGGGTTATTGGGTGATGAGAGTGGGGTTGTGAAATGGAATTTCAGATGAGCAAAGATTCGTTGGGTTAAAAGATTTTTTATTAACTTTGTGAGAAATATAGTCTTATGTATGGTCGTTAAAGTCCTCTGCATTAAAAAATGTAAAAAAAGGTTGGACCCTTTCCCGAAATTTATAATGTACTTTAAGTACGACATCTAAACACAGTCAAATGGGACTTGTCAAGTGGCCAATAAATATTTTTTAAGGATTCGTCTCTAAATTAAGACCGTAATATAAATTCTCATAATCCAATTATATCATTTTTTTATTCTTATTTTTTTAAGCGAATAAAATTTTTAATTATAGATTCTACATTTACTATAATTAGCTTAGGGGCTATTTAAAATTTGAGCCTCTAATCATTTAGTTGATATAAAAATTCACTCGTATGAATATATTTTTTGTCCTGGTTTAACAGATAGTTACCATTTTATGAAAACTTTACAAAATTACCAAAATTCATTTTTATTTTAATTATTAAAATTCCAAATGTAAACATAGAGTGCTGTAATAGCGCATTGTACTTGACATATCTAAAACAAACAACCAGAGAAATAATTAATGTACGTTTCGTAGTAATGGATATAAATTGTACGCATCAATTGCTACTTGCCCCAGAGCGTCCTTCATTTAATGGGACGATAGCCGACAGATAAAGCTAATATGCTAACATGTTGATAATAACATAGAATTTGTAGAAAAAGTTTGATATTTTACATTCTTCCATTACGAAATTTCGATTAGTTACGTAATACACTTATTCTTACAAAAAAATACAAAATGTTTTTACCAATTTGATAATTAAAAACATTTTTAGATTGTATTTTTAATAAAGAAAAGTATTTCAAATTAAATAAAATTTTCTTTAAAAGCAATTTTATAAACTCCTCATTATTCTACTTGTGTAACTTAATACTCGTAGCAAATATATTAAGCTTTTAATTCTCCCCAACTATAAAATTATACACGTGCTACTTGGAGATGAATACTTAAAAATATCACGAATGAGTAGGTGAAAAAGAGGAGCAAGAAATAACGGAAGAATGCGAACTAAAACGTGCATTACGACGCAAGGCAAACTTCCTTTCTCGCCGTTTGACAACATCCTTGTAGGGTCCTGTTCTTTATGCAGCCGCCACAATAATTGGATATACGCTGAATAAAAAGTACTTTAACATCGAAGAATATAGATGCCGCCGCTTGATTACGAATTTATACGTTTGTAAAATTTTGCAAAATGGAAAAACAGATCAGGCAAATGAAGCGCTGTTAACCGGTCGCGCTATATTTATTAAGCTTATTATACATCATAATTTACAAATAGCTGTTCTATTCCGCTTGAGGCGCCTTTTAGCAGGAATTTTATACATTCTTCAAATTAATATTGCGGTAATATTGTAATGGATGAAAATAGAAATATTACTATAGACAATGTACTGGATTATTGTATTTTATTTCAGATCCGCTAACTGACATTTTAATGAGAATATATTCTGAAAGTCTTTATTTTAAAAGCCAGCAGTTATTAATAATTTAAGTAAATAATGACTTACGACAGTCGACTCTACTAAAAGAAGCGTTTGTAGTCTGGGCAACGATTTCCCAATCACCCGACTGCTTCTTTATCTTTCAAAATAGTAATAAAGCTAAATGTACTTAAACTTGAAGGCACCTTGTTACTATAATTATTCTTACTGTTACTAGACAAACATATTAGTATTTTATAACTGTTTTTAACTTGTTAATAAATCTGTTAATTCCAGTTTATTGGTGATTTGAAATCAATTTTCATTATTAAGGTGAAAATTATTTGTCTGAAAATCATCAATTCAAACATATTGTAAACAGAAACTGTACAAATAGCTTTCTTCGAATTCCTGTACATTATATATGTACATAATATGCGCACTTAGTTTGGGTTCACGGTGAATGCACTAACGATCGTCACGTTTTTCTCCTGACAAATCGTGACGAAAAAGAGAAAGAGAGAAAATCGTTTATATATTTACCTGCGTGTTTTGTGCCTCGGCATTCTTCAATATGTACGTACATTTTGTACATTCGAATATAGCGACACAGCTTGATCATCGATGTCTAATAAAAAGCCTTAGTCACATTTTGATCCTGGAAAGAAGTGAAAGGTTACTTTTACGTTGCACAAGCTATTCTTTGTTTGCTGGAAGAGTGAGACTCACGCTATAATTAATTGTGGTGATAAAAACGCCGTTTTTTTGTAGCACAAAATTTTGTGGTTCATTAAATAGTTCCTGCTTATTAAAGTCCCAGTTGAAGGGCACGTGTAAAAAATAATAAGTTTTAACTCCTAAGTGGAGAAAAAACATAAAATATCACTCATTAAATTTTGGTTATAATGTGTGAATATATTTGTAACTTAACGTATCGACGGATCCATTAATTTATGAAGTATTTTATGAAATTTTTGGTGTTTTAAATTAAAGTAAAATATCTTGTCCAGACTTTTTCGATCATTTATCATTTCTAGAAATAATTCGACAAGGTTCATAATTAAAATAAAACTCTACTTTTGGCAAAATACTTTTCAGCCCACTGCACCGATAAATTATTCATAATTTACATCATTTTTAAAATAAAATAACAGAATTTAAAAAAAAATGAGATATTAATAGATTAAGATTTTCTTGTTTCGTAAACTAATGTAATGATGCTATTACAATAGAATGTTAACACGTGTTAGCATAAAATCGACAATATTAATGAGACATCATCTCTAAGTGCCAACTTTTGAATGTGCTGAATAATTATTACGTATATCCAAACGAATATGCAAAACATATTTATATAATACGTGTTCGCATTAAGAGATGCTAGAACTTTCGCAAGCTAATTCCAAAAATGAACATTAATATATACGAAAGCTAGTTTTTGCTACTTCTAAATTCTTTGAAGACAACAAAAATTATAATTCTGATTTAGACAAGTCAACTGTGTCTAAATAATATTTACTTTTAAGCAAAATATAATTTATATTCAGTAGCAGCTACATCTATCCAAAGCAAAATGCTTCTGCATACAGTATATTGACATAAATTTTGTAACCTGGTACCATTATTTAACATTAAAAGTACAAAAAGCCTGTTTTAGAAAGATTCAAATGGGCCCATAACGTTACACCAAGCTGCTAATAAACCAAAAATTCAAAAATTCAAACCCATCCGAACTTAATGAAGCAATCACGACTATAAAGTGGACCGGTCACAGAATCGCTTTTGTTCCGTCAGACGCGCAAGCAACATCGCTTCCAGGGCTCGCATTGCCTCTGAATTACTAAACATTGGGCGGCGCGCGCAGGTCGCGGCATATTTAATGGCCTATGAACGCGACAGGGCCATTACTATGCTAATTTTTATCGTAGAATTTCATTTTGTGCATTCGAGTGCGAGGACCACTAAAGTGTTAATAAACAGCGAAATTGCGTGTACGTATATATGCAAGCCGCTGGGAGGAAAATGGTCAGAGGGAGACGCGTCTTTACGAAATTCCACGCGGGACGCGCAAGCATACAGCGGTAGCAGCGCCAGACAAGGTTGCATAAATTATTCATACAGCTTGCGTCTTTCTCTCGCGCGCTCGGCTGTGCGAATGTATGCATGCGATCCGAGAAATTGACAAAAAAAAATGCGGAAATTTGTTTTGCGTTTGTGTGTGTGCGAGCGCGAGTGTGTGTATGTTTGAGAACGAAAACGAAGAGATGAGGATGAAAGAGGCCGTTTTTTTTTGACGAAAGTGATGGACGCTGCGTGTATGATTTGAACAAGAAAATCGAGGTTTATGTCGAGGGTTTGATGAACGTTTGTAATGTTTTGTGATTTTCGACATTTATTCATGATTGATATATGATATTTGTACGTCGGTTTAAATAGAGATACTTGGAATATCATATTTAATGGAATGATTTTCATAGATTTTGATTGGTTTACTTCAATTATAAAAATATAAAATATTTTAAAATTATATTCGTGATAATTGAATTAGAATGATTTGTATGGTTGCTGGAATTGATCAATAAAATTAATATCATATCAAATTAGTAATATAACGGAAGGTGAAAACAATAAAAAATAAATAAAGTTTTATTATATTACAAGATAATCTGAATAAGGCTTGAGACTTTCTAAAAACGATACAATATCAATATTCAAGTCACAAATTTTTTCAGCGAAAATTGTCCTGACTAACTCAACCCAATTTCACAGAGAGAGCTACTTTAGCTCGAAAACACACCTGCTTTTGTATACAAGTATATATAGTAACACAAAGTAGATCAAGTAAACAAAAGAGTTTCTTTAATAAAGTAATAGTGAATTACAACACTTATAATAAAATAGTCTATTCAATATTGATACTGTAAAAATTCGTTTCATTTAAAGTGAAAAAGAAAATAATGAGGCAGACGTTGACAATGTATACATTATGAAAGTTTTTGGAAATCTTCCAATACGAATGCTCAAAAGACAAATTTCACGTTACACTGTTTCGAAAAAGGTCAGGCAGAATGAATTGCTAGTGAACGTATCTAATATTCTGTCAACGCTTCTCGGAGCTAATAAGGATGGATTGAGTGCAAGGCGGGAAAGTGTACAAATTCGGATACTATGATTATAATATCATTTAAATATTTTCTAAATTATTATTCATTTTTATTTATTTCTCTTTTAAAGAAGCATTACTTATTCCAATTCAAGCATCCGTAAGATGAAATAAATCAATGATTGGATACGCCCCAAAACGCTAAACCGTTCATTAACTCGTTTGTGTCCACTCGTCAAAGCTTCAATTGTCGCTTATGATTAATCGCTGAAAACATGTATAGCTACTACAGTTCGTAATAAATTCAAATCTTAAATCCCTCCTCAAGAGAACAAAGTATGCCATCAAACATTCAAATATAAAGTAGTATTTTCTCTTGACTAATTTTGCGCTAAAAAAAAGAAGTTTGGATTCCCAAACAAGTTTACCTTGAAACTTCGAAAACTTCTAACTTTCCAAATTTTTTCCAGCCTTATCGTTTCAAAATCTGAAGTTCCAATCTCTCGTGCCTTCGAATTTCCCGCATCGAATCCCCAAAATAGCCAGGCACAAATAAAAATAATGGCCTAAATCTAAAATCAAATTGAGAAAGAGGGTGAGAGAAAGAGAGAGACAGAGAGAAAGAGAGAGAAGCCAGGGGCAAAAAGAAAAACAAAGCCGTCGAAGGCAATCGCGTTTCGGGCGTAGAACTCGCCCGAAAAAAAAAAGGAGGAAACGAGACCGGGCGCCCGCGAAAGCGAGAGAAGCTGGACAATGACCCGGGCGCCTCGGTCAAGGTGAAAAGAGGCACATTGCTGACGCGGCCGGTCTTTATGTGTATGGCCGGTGTAAGGCGAGAATCGCGCCGAGAATATTGACAATTGCCCGCTGGCTCTGGGGGTTTTGGCAAGGAAGTGCAATGTTAATTTTGGCTGGTTTCGGGAATTATCGGTTTAATGGTTTGCGAGGGCATTATTTTGGAGAAGAAGAGAGCTTGCGTTTTAAAGTTTTATTTTTTGAAAATTTTACATTTTTTAGCAGTAGCGTGTTAACTTGGAAAAAAGATTATAGACTTGTAAATCTTATAATTAAACGGTTCTATACCGACTGATATTTCAAGTGGTTTACTTTTAATGAAAGTGTTGAAAAAAGTTCGATATTGACCTCAACTCCAATTTAATAGTGCATAGTAAACTCCAACTTTTTTCTAATACCTACTTCGCTATTGAGCTCAATAACATTCTCTATGTACGTAGATGTATATCTACTAAATATGAATAAAAGAGAAGAAAAAAATTATTATTCTTTCTTCAACTGACATAGAATTCAAATTAAATAAAGACATTAACTTTAATTAAAGATATTTTAAAATATCTTGTCTAAACACAGTAATAGATTAAAATAGATTGACTCAATGAAGTCTTACAACTGTATTCCGCCAATCCTTCTCTTAACAACTAAATATTTGCAAGAAATTCACTTTTACCACGCAGTAGCTAGCAACAGAGAATTTACAATGCAGGTGCTACAAACAAGTTCAGGAAACCTTGAAAAGGAAAGAAGGAACGCTAACCGTTAAGCCCTTTCCACAAAGTAACAAATCCGCGCCTTTCTAACATCACTCAAACATCACCTCGATATTCCATCAAAAAAATCCCCCATTCTTTCAAAACCCCCAATAACAGCATTTAAATTCCTGCGCATCGCGCGTAATCAACGTAATAACAGCAGGCGAAAACAACCGCCGCCGCGAATATTACGCTTCTGAAGGCAGCCTTACAAAGCGGCGCATGCACACAAGAGAAATGGAAAACACAGAGTGGCGCATGTCGCGCGCTATGCAACGTAAGACTCGACGGAGGCGGCGACGGAGTGTAGGTCAGTGTGCTAGTAGAGGACGAGAGGCGAGAGTGTAGCGGCGCCTGCTAGTCGAGAGAATTTTAAAAGCTACCCGATCATCAGCGCGGCGCGCCGGCTGCTGCACCTATGCCGTGATGGCTTTTTTACGATAAAAAGGAAAAATGCGCCTTTTTTTCGCCTTTTGCATTCCTCGGCGAAGAATGACTTTTGCGAGCTGGCGCTCGTTTTTTCTTTTATACTTTAAAGTCGATGAGATATTGGTTGGGAGCGAGGTTATTTCGATGCAAAAATCGAGCAGAAAGTTGTAGCATTGAGGATAGTTTATTCTATTAAGTAGGAGTTCCGAGAATGTCGTATTTTGTAAAAAGTTGGGGAAAGGTGCTCTAAGAAACTTGATTAAAGTTTCAAGTTTGCACTCAAATTTATCTATTCATCTACAGTAATAATTTTATGTGAACGAGAAGAAAGAAAACTTGAAACAGTTTTGAATAATTGATAATATGAAATAATATCATTCACGGTTTCATAAATCCAGATAAGTTTATCATAAATAGAAACGCAACTATGTAAATTACATAAATAAGCTTTTGATAAGCACAAATCATATAAAATTAAGATTAAAACCTTGGTACGATTACCACATCCATTAGGCCTTAATACATTAATCCTACAAATACCACTAAAACAATGGCAAACCAAAAACAATCACAAGCTCTCACATTAAAATCCAACAATAACCCTGCCATCAAAAACAAAGCCCAAGCGCAAAGCTACCTGCAAAACCCGCCGCGAGTCGCGCATGACATGAAAAAGTTTATTTTGATCGACCGAGCTCGCCAGTACGTATATACACGTCAATTAAAAATTCCAATCACGCCGGCGGTCCGTGCTTGAGAATCCGTCTTTCCGGTGTGGAACGGCGCAAAATGCAGGCTGCCCCGCGAGCGTGCGAAAAACTGGTTTACATGGCCCGCCGCGTTTGGCTCTTTCGCACATTTCGCCAAGGACTTTTCGCCTCGTGCTCGCGATTCCTAATCGGATTTCAGAGATTGCGAGACTGTACATCGGCAAATTATAGGCAACTTTAGGTACGTGGTGTTTTTTCATTTGTGCAAAAGAGAGAAGGGAGCTGTTGTGAGGCGGATAGGGCACCTTTCGAGAATATACGAATCGAAGTGCGCATTTGTTTGCGTACTGCGTATGCATATGAACGTTCACT
The DNA here is from genome assembly GCA_900480035.1 of Eupelmus urozonus. Classification (NCBI taxonomy): domain Eukaryota; kingdom Metazoa; phylum Arthropoda; class Insecta; order Hymenoptera; family Eupelmidae; genus Eupelmus; species Eupelmus urozonus. The sequence continues at coordinate 26,176 of UELX01000784.1, forward strand.
TTCTCGGTGTGATTTACGCGCTCGACATGTGTTTTCTTAACGGGAAAAACCCGCTGAATATTCCAGCGAGTGTTCCAGTCTTCTTTGTTTTATCCGAATTCAGTTCAATTTGCAATTATTATTTTTTTTTTTTATTAGTGTTATAGCGTTTGAGTATAAAATTCAGAATGTGCTAGTCTTTTTAAAGGCTTTTTAAGTGGAGTTAAGCTGAGATATAATTTGAAATTTAATATAATAGTACATTATGTAACAAGAAAAAATGTCTACGTTTATCTTACGTTAAGAGTAAGTAAGAATTTATTCTCGGCTTAGTGTAAAAAGAAATAAGAACTAAAATGTTACTTTTGCTAGAAAAATATACTCGCTTTTCAGGTTTAAAAATTCGGATTTCTTCACTTGAATCAGAAATAAAATCGAAATTACGGGGAAAATATGTTCCACTCGAGTTCAAGAATATAAAGAAATAATTTTTGTTCCACATTATGTAAAATATAAAATGTTAAAGTAATGGTTAAAGTTGAACCGCTAAGTTTTTCTATTTCGAGTGCATCATTGTTTATTCTGTCCCTTATTTTAAAAATACATGATTTTAAAATAGCAAAGATTGATTACGCTAATGGGAAATTTATCGAAGAAATGAGGCATAAATAATGCATGCATATACATGCATAAATCAATCGTATATGGATACCGAAACCTTCAATCTATCCGCTGCCCCCAGGGTTACACTATACCGGAGGCATTTTTATTTTTTATAAGCAATCGAATCCAAAGCTGCAGATACACGATCTGTCGAGCGTGAGCGATTTTTCAATTTCGAGCGCGTTCCCCGAAAGGCCGGGATTTCGAAGGAATTCAAGCTTTTGTCCGTGCGCGCACGCGAGCCGGCAGCCTTGGGGGCACATTCTGCGTCATCTCCAAATGATGCGGGCAAGAGCAAATGCATATGCAGTCCTGGCCGCTCGGTTAGGGAATTCATGAACTTGTAAACTACTTTGATGCCTCTGGCCTCAGGGTATTTTAATCGAGAATCTTTGATGCTCTTCCGGATGCTGCTATTTGAGTAAAGTACAGTTTTTGTTAGATGTTGTTGGCTTACTGTTTAAATTTAGATGAGTCAGTTATTCATTGCTATTGATAGTGGGTAATTATTTCTATAGTATCAATAAATGTAATTGAGTAATTTTTTAGAAAGTTTAAAGAATTCTAATTCTACTTTTTACACTCAGAAAAAATTTTGGTACAATAAAAGTTTATTCCATTTCATTAAAAATTAATTCCATCAAAAATGTAGCTATATCAATAAATTCTTTTTATATCATACAATTTTTTTTCTTAGAGAGTAGATTGATACTGAATAGTGTATTCCCACAGACAAATTTAGTGAATTAACCAATAATCTCTATTTTAAATAGGGTATATATTTTAACAATTATTAGTTTTATCATAAAAATATCTACGTTATCACTAAATGTAAAATCTAATTTTTCAAAAAACCCAAACCAGAACAGATACATTCAACTCGTATGCTACAACCTCAATCGATAAAACACAAAGAAAATAACGATTATTCCTAAACCTATAAAAAAAAATCCATAACACCATCACCTATACAAAATACCACTCCCCACAGCAACCCTTTATCCGCAAGCCATCTTCCACTGCGTCAAACCCATCACTAAATAAAGCCCCGCTCGCAACCACCTGTACACACTATCCCACAGCGCGAGCAAAATGATCCGCAATCGCAATTGTTGCGCGCCGGAGCGCACCTGCTTTCCTCTCCTCGATCGAGAAGAAAAAAAAAGCCGTATGCACGTATCTGGAGAGGTCGACCTTTGTGCCGTGCGCCGAACCCGGCGCGCTCGCAACGTTCGACTTACGTTTCTGCAGCGCGCCCATACAGCATCTCTGCGCTCATAGACACGCTTGCCTTTCGCATGCTAACGGCATGCAACCGCTTGCGCAACCAGTCTCCGAGATCTTTTGCTTTTCCCCCCCTCTCTCGCTTTTGTTTTCCAGCGCTTTCTTCGGCCTGGTTTTCTTTATGAGGGATTTTTTGCCTGAGTTTTTGGTGATTTGGGGAGGCGGTTGAGTGGATTTTTCGGAGGGCTTCGGGAGCGATTTTTACCGCTTTTTTAGAAAGCACGTGGATCTTTGGGTTACGAGCCGTGGCGAGGCTGATGGAATGAGACGGGTACGGTGGGTTTGAGTAATTTATTCGAAATCAAAGATGATCTGACTTTTTGATGCTGAAATTAAAATTTCTTCAAAGCTTTACAAAACCCATCAAAATTTTCGGGCTGCGGACATGTTGAGGCGAAATTAGAATATTTCTAAACTTGATTTATTATTACTTTTCTAATGTTGAAATAAGCTGCTTACTATAGTTTCAAAAGAAGTAGTCAATTTCGTATGCGTGCGGACTATGCGAATCAAAATTCAGGTTTACGATGAAATCATCCTTAAGGCTAGCACATCTAACATCTGGTGTACTTTCCTTTTTTCACGCATAATCGACATCTGCAAAAATCTCTATTATCTCCCATAAAGCTTACATAAAGCATTAATGGGAATATATCAATTTTCACAATTTCAGTGTATTAAAATTTATTGGGACTTAGCTTCCTCAAGTCTAATTTATCTATTTTTAAAGGAATATATTTTGATTAAAATGTTGAAATATTATCAAATAAAATTAAAAACAAAGAAAAATAACGTAATTTAAAGTCTATTTTGAGGAAGTAATCACTCTCAACCCACCACGAAGAAAATTCTTTGTTTCATCCTGAAGATTTTTTAAGAATATTAAAATATGAAAATTTTATTAACTGATTCATCTGCGCAAAAAATTTATCAAAAATACAGAAAAGAATTATTTCTGTATTAAATTTCTTATAAAAACCTATTTTTTTAATAATTCTCAAAATCAAAGTAAAATTCAGTACTGAAAACTCAAAATTTTCTAAAAATAATGTATTACTTCATTCAGAATACTTTAAATCACGTTTCTAATAACTTTAAAAAAAACTGTTTTACAGTCTCAAAGCTTTTTTGTTTAAGAAGCAGAACAAGTATTGCATCTGAATTGCCTTTATACTAGGTGGAACTTATTCACAATTACCATACTAATTAATCAAAATTCACGTATGCATAATACATCAACGTAAAAAATTAATTAATCAAACTCTTACATCAAACACAATTAATAAGAAAAAAACCAAATCAATATTCCTATTAACGCAACATAAATAACAATAAGCAAACAATCCGTAATCCTCTCTCGCATTTCTTATTTTGACAGCCACTTAAACTCCAAGCCAAATATAACTCCTCAAATTCATTATCCGCGCCTTTAATCCTCGTGACACTTATTGCTGCACTCTCCCGCCTTACAATGCTGCATTATACGCTGGTAACGTCGCGTCCACGAAACCAGAATCCTCCTCCTCCTCCTCCTCCTCTCATCCAAAAGTCTTTTTCTCTCTCTCTCCTGCATTTTGAAACGACCGAAAAAAATATATTTTTCTTCCAACCTCTCTCTCTCTCTCTCTCGATTTCGGTGTTTCGTCAGTCGCTCATAATCGGCCCGCTCGCAATTGCGCCGTGAAAAAGAAATGCACGTGCACAAGCTGGAGAACATCGCCCGCAGCGAACTCCGAACTCGCTTTCGTCACGAGAGCCGAGTTTCGTTTGCGAGAGACGAGCGGAATGGCACTCGAGAGATTTTCGAGCTGTGCGCTTGAGGAATGTTGTCCTTAATGGTGATATGAGTGGTTGTTAATGAATGAGGGTATTATACGCTGTGTGCCTGGAGATTTATTTGATTAGATGTTTATCTGCTGTTTGTAATTTAAGGTGGTTTAGAGTAACGGAGTAATGTGTAATTAAATGTTTGATGGTGAATTTAATAAATTAGGAAATGTTATGAGTATTGTTCAAAGATGAAATGCAGGTCAATTTTATTTTGAAAATCAAGTTTATACCATTTTTGAGAGGGACTCTGTTTCGTATAAAGTTCATAGATTTATCAGAAAGATAATATTTAATAGAGATATAACACCATTACTAAGTGAATAAAATCATTTTTGGATAATCACTTTTAGAATATGTTTACTGCGATTTAAATAAATACAGTATTAGTTCCCTGGTAGAAAATTGACCAGATTCTGGGCAGAATTTCTGGTCAATTTTTTACCAGGGTTGTGCTTTCTTTTTAATTTAAGTTTAATTTGTTGTCTCCTATAGTCGTTGTAACTTTTAATATGAATTATTTGATCTTATGAGTTACTATGAAAACTGCTCGTTATCTTGAGAAGCGACAAATACAATATAACAGTTATACAAATAGATAAACAACAGATATGCACAGAAATCGAATAGTATGAAAAGATAAAAATAAAGTATGCTTTCATAAATCACTAATTTTTTGTGATAATAGTTATTTTTTATACGTTTGCGTTATTGTTTATATGAAATTAATGTAGAAAACTGATTAAATTTAGCGCTGATCCAGTTTTCAACCTTTTAAAATAATTCGATCGGTTTATTAGTTTAAGTAAAAGAGAAATATTAATATTCATTGCCCAAATGAATTAGCTTGTTAGATTTCATACTGTGTTCTCCGATTTTGAATACACGTTTCAATAATTCTATCTTAATTTCTCTTAAACACGGAAAGTGAACTTATTTAGTTTTTATCAGAATTTTATGTATGTGCATGGCATGTATTACATGCTAAGCTATTTAAAAATTATTACCAAAGGGTGAGTAATTGATCCGAGATATGACAAGATTGAATGAATTTAGATTTGACGAAAATACAAAACTCAAGCCAAAGTTCGTAAAATAATATTTATCAAATATTTTAATTCCGAATTACGGAAATTTTAGTGGGATGATAATTCTTGTTATACTGACAATGCTTGGAATATTTACGACAGAATTTCATTATTTGAAAAATAATACTTTCTAAATTTCTTTGAAGAAATTTTTCAGATTTATTACAATACGAAGCCAATTTATAAATCACTACACATTCAATTCGCAGTTTATATTGTCACATGCGGTTTTTTTAATTACATACATAATATCCCGTAACCATTAATCAACTATTGTATCCAATAATTTATTAGCACTGCTAACAACATTTCTTTATTTTACAGTGACATTCCCATTTCAAACTAGGAACTACACCTTTCGTTATTTCTTTTAAAACTGTTTTGACACCCCTTTCTATTCATACAAAACGCTATCATTTCATCAAAGTATTTCGTACAAACGCGATAAATTTCAAAGACAATCGTCTCCACCTTCAGGCCATTCTATATCGCATCCCAACAAATCACCTCGTTCCACTAACGATTTACAGCTTCGACCCAAGTTCACCTCTCCTGTACCTATTTCAGAACCAATTGCAAGAAAGTGCCTCTGTCCTCTCTTCCAAATTTCAAGAAAGAGAAATAGAGCCAACCAATCAGCAAAGCTCAAAGACAATCGTCAAAGAAAGTCGAGCTTCGAGCATCGGCCTAATCAGCGCTTTCCTCCAACCGGATAATGGAAAAAGCAATTAGCCAACGTAACACCTGCGCTCACCAGCCGACGTATCAGCTACGTTTTATCCTACCAACCTTCGATACAGAGAAAAATCAGCCGTATATATTGGCGGCACACTAGCCAGACAGCATTCAGTTGTCAGAGGGCAGCAGCGCACGGAAGCGCGGGTGAAAGTAAATACACAGAAACAAACGGGTCCGCCGAGTGCTAGCGGCGCGCTCTTACTTACGGGGGACTTAGCCGGGGCCCGCGGAGTAGGAAGGAGTAGCCGAGGAGTGGTGGTGCGCATATAGAGGGGTCGAGAGGGCGCGGCTTGTTTCAGACGCTTACGGTCCGCACAACGACGACGACCATGTCTCCCAAGTTTCTCTACCTGGGGACCATCTGCCTGCTGCTGCTCGCCGGTGAGTGCGCTTATTACTTTGTTGTTTTTTTCTCTTTGACAGCGAGAGTGTGAGAGTTATTGGAGGCTGGATGTTGAATTGGCAGAGGTGCCGTTTTTTTTATGCGGTGATTTATGAAGTGTTTTGGTTTTTTTTTTATAGTTTTAGGTCGTTTGGGAGGTTGAGATAGTTTTGACGTTGAGCGTTGAGTCGGTAGTTTTTATTGTAGCTTTGTGTGTTAACGGTTGTAATGAGACAGTTTTTTTATAATTAACGGTTTGACGTTTGTTTTTATTTGAATTTAATTGGCTGATGATTGTTAATTGTAAGCGTGATTTTGTAGTGCTGAAAAAGTGTTCGTTAGACGTTTACCGTTGACCTATTCTCAACGTTCCATGTGATTGTGCAATTACCTCTGTTTATGAAGGTTCAACTTCAAAGTGTCGAGCCCATTCGTTGCAACACAACTTCATGATTTAAATCGTTCTTAAATAATAATTCTAATGATTTTACACGTTTATAATAATCAAATTAAATTAATACCCATCGAGTTAAATAACTTTCTAATTGTCATCAATTTACTTTGAAAAATTAAAATCTAATATTTTCATAAACAGACTATTCTATTGTTACATTATACTTTATTGAACACCAAACGCTCTTTACATAACGATCGCTCCCATCCCCAGCGCGAATCGCAACCTTTTAACCGGTCGTCAAAAATTACTCTTTCGCAAGCCGCCTGCAATAATTCACCTCTAATCGCCATAAATACATAATAACCAATTTCAAAATTGCCGAAAACTTTTACGAAAGGGCGAGGAGCCGAGCGAGGATTATGCAAATCGGCCATCTCCCGCGCCTCGTCCCGGATTGCCCAACTTTAAAACCGGTATTAATTAGCAGGTGTCGAACCTCCGCAAAGACGCCGGCATGTCCTATAAAAAAAAAAACGATCATCTCTTAAGCAACGCCGATTTAAATTCATATATTCAATTTCGCATGCTGCGGCTACACCCAACCGAAAGTCAAACTCGAGAAAAAAAAGAAGCTTGCCCGGGGATGCGACTCTCGATCTCGACGAAGTGGAAAGCAGCGTGTGCATGCAGGCAGCAGCTGCTGCATGTATCGCTTTCCCTCGAGCGAGCCCGAGTCCTGACACCTTATGCCTCGCGCGCGCAGCGACTTTCTACTTCGAGTTCGCTGACCCCCACCTTTTGTCCGCGTCTTTTATGTCGCGTTTGCGCAGCGCGCCTGGAAAAGCTTTTTTTTGCGCGCGCCCACGAGCTTTTACATATACGCGCGCGCTTGCGAAATAAGCTGCAGAAGGTTGCGAGCGTATCGGTTCTCCCGGATTTTTTTTTTTTTTTTTTTGCGCGCGTGATGTGAGTCGAGAGAAACCAGTGTGCGCTCGAGCGGTACAGGGTCGAAATGTTGTTTGTTTCGGCGGGCTGGATGTGCAGCTGTGAGTCAGGGCTTATTTATCGGGGATTATTTATCGAGCCTTGAAACGCCGGTGTTTAATGAGATGTCGCTTTCGTTAATTGGTGTTAAACTTTTACGGAGAAACGATGATGACGTTGTTTGCATAAATTGAGTTTCGAGTTTCGGTGAGAGTAAGAGTCTTTTTTTTCTTTATTTCAGTGACACGCGGGGTATTAATTTCGTGTTATGCGGATCGAGAGTTGATTTGCTAGTTTGCTGGGTGGTTGAAAGTAAAATGTTACTTTTCTTGATAATTTAGTATTGAATAGTGTAGGTTCTAGTTTTTGATTACTGCGCTAATAGAATTCCTTTGAAAAAAATGTTTAAATTATTGAATCAAATTGAAAATTCAGGAAGTTGTGCCGCTTCGAAGATAATAGCAGCATGACGTCACAACTCTAAACTGCATAATGCTATGACGTAATACTAAAACCTTTCTTTAAAAAAAAAAAACAAAACAAAGAGAATTAGTGTTTATTAAAATCAGATAAACAATTACATAATTTTTAGAAAACAATTATTAACTGTGAACTTTGGGGAATTATTTTCACGTGTAACTGTAATAGAATACAACATAAAGTGTTGCTAAAATCATTAATGATGTTACTGTGAATATCATTTTTGCCCGTCATGTATTGTTTCTTAAGTACAAATAGCTCATTTAAAAAAAATAACTATTTTCTATTATACAAACAAGAAGAGTCTGGTATTTTATGTCACGTATCTTGCTAAAATATTTCTAGGATCTTCTTTATGGTCGAAATAAGATCTGTACTTTAGTATTTTATTGGATTTACCTAAGAACACGAGTTATGGACAAGATATAACTTGATGATAAAAATTATGGAATACTTTAAAAAATAAGTTTACAATTAAATGAAAAAAAAAAAAAGCCTTTATGTGATTTTTTTCAAAATTAAAATATATCATTCGGTAAAAAATGTTGTTAATTTGAATTTAAGTAACGGAGTACATTGGCAAATTGCAAATATCAGCATTGTTCTTTTGCCAAAATACATCGCACACTCACCTAGTGTTAATTATTTAAATCACACATATTGAATATACGAATATAGATAATATAATTTAAAAAATATATTGCAGCTTCGGCGAGAGCACAGGACGAGGATGGAGATGGCGGAATTGACGCGAACGCTGAGGAGCTGTGCCAGGATAGGCCTGGAGATGAGTACTTTAGGCTCAGCACGGAAGGAGACTGCCGTGATGTTGTGAGGTAAACATTGACAATACGTAATTGATTTTACGATGTATATATAGAATCACTGTGTTTACTTAGAAGATTGCAAAATTAGCTAAAGTTGATTTTAGGTTTCGAAATAGTTGCATGTTTTCAATTTATTATAGTATGAATAAAATTATAAATAATTGATTAGTTCCAATTTAAGAAGTGAAAAGTCTTCTGAATTATTATTCAAGTAGAACTTCTGTACTGAATAAATAGGCAATAAATATCTTTATCTTTTCTAACGTTACAAGTCAGTCAGCAGGTCAATAAGAAAGAAAGTAAACCTCGCGTTGATTTCACTTTTATGTATCAGTCATTTGTAACTGTGATTTTGACTATAGGAGAGAAAAGAAAGTCTTTCAGTTGAGATCAATGAATAATTGAACATACATTAATTAAGCGGTCGAATTTAATTTTCAAACAATGTAGCAAAATAATTAAATATCCGAAAGAGTAAGAGAACGTAATCAATCTTCCATGAACTAACAAGAAAAAGTAAATATATTATAAAAGAAAGTTTGCATTAACGGCGAATTTCACTTCGACTCGTTAGCAAGGCATCAAAATGTCTTTTTTCTCGTTGCATTAAAAATTTCATAACCACCCCACCCGCTTCTACAAACAAGTTTCAATAAGGCCTCTAACTATCACATCCAAAGAAAAAAAAAACCATTAACCCAATTAAATCACAATCAACCCATAACGCAACACTCTAATACCTGCAACACCCAATCCTCCTTCCAATCACCAAAAACACCATCCAGCCATCAAAATCCTCAATCATCAATCACCTCCGCCCCCACAGCCAAAAGTTATAAATCAAACAAAGAACCGCAGCTCGTCCCTCCGCGCCTCAAAAAGAAAAAAAAAACCGAACGGAGCAACGATGAAAATCAACCGATAACCGAGGATTAATACGATAGAGAAGCGAAAAATGACTTTCGTTTCTCGGCTGGCGAACCGCGAACGGGTTTTCGGTTTCTCTGCGCGCAAGTGGGATGGAGAAAGGATCGGCTCGCTGCGTCACTCTCCGCGAGCACGAAATAGCCGCGCGCGCGCGCGGGCATTTATGTATATACGCGCTGGCTGGTTTTATAAAACACGAGCATAACCGCTTGCGCTCGGGCGAGCGGCTCTCCCGGTAAAAGTTATATTTGCGGGCGTTACGCTGGCTTCTATTGTTCGGCGAAATCGAATTTTCGTAGCTTTCAATTATTATATTGTGCCGGTGGTTGATTTAGGTTTGGCTGAGGCTTCTTTTAATTGATGCGCGCTCGTTGAATAACGGAAGAGTTTGCGGTGATTGATTTTATTTATCGGTAATTTTGTTATTAGAACAGTTTTACCATCGATTACTTCTTTTTATTCAAATTAAGGCAAAGTTTTCCTCAAACTTATCTCTGAATAGCATCGTTAAAGCCTTTAAAAAAGCTCAATAATTTCTCCAGATTAGACAGCAATAACAATAAAGATAAAGGAGCGCGCGAGGTAAAAACACGCCAATCGCCGGCGCCTTTTGAAATGTAAATTCGGCCGCGAGAGGTGCACGCACTCCTCTACACGCGCGCACAGCTCGAGCTACTCACGAAAAGTCATTTTCGGACTTGGTCGCGATAATTTCTTAATCTAATTCGTAAATCAAAAGTCGCTAATGGTCGCGGAGAAATTTTCAAGAAATCGACTAATTTATTACTCGGCCGCGCGGGTAGGAGAGGACATTAACGAGGATAAGATGCCATTTTAAAAGTCGCGCGCTCGGTTAATCGTGAAGTCATATTGTGCTCAACTCTGGAATTCCACAGTCGGATAAAGTAAAGTTTCTCTCGAAGAAAGAAAAGAACGAAGTAGGCATGTTAATTAAATCGTTCCTTTTTTCGGATTTCGGAGGAAACTTGACTCGTTTGAAACTCGGCTTGAAGAAGTTGAGTAAAAGTTCATTAACCGGGAAAAAAGGAGGATGAGGTAGGCGCGCGCGTCGAAGTGACATATGCCCGCGCGTACTTAGAAATTCTAGGAGCGGAAATCGCGTGCGGTATATAAGTAACGGAAAAGATGCGCTCTGCATAATTTAATCGTCGAACGTGAGTCTTATGCGCTTGGTAACTAGTAGAAGTTGGGCTAGTGTATTTTAGACGGTTTAGGAATATGGAGATTATAGTTATGTTACTTGTGTGTTCTTTGAGACATTTGAAGAACTTTCTTTTCTGATATTTTAATAGTGTTAAGTTTGAATGTCATTATTTATGGATTATTATATCGTGCGGAGATGTCACGTTGTTTTTTACTGTTATGTAAAAAGTAGATGATGCGAATATTTGGAATTGTTGGAAGAAGTACGTTGTGATCAGAATATTAATTAATATAGCTGTTTATATATTATCATTGCAAATATCTATAATTACATAATTGTAAACAGTTTGATGAAAATTTAAATTATTGAGATAACATGAATCATTAATATATGTTAAATAAAATACTCTCAGCATACTTCCAATACAACAATATCCAAACGCAATCCCCAAAAAAGAGACAAACCAAGTCAAAACCAGGAAACCCAAAAAAACTAAAACAAGCTAGGTCCAGAATCACTAGAACCCATGTGCGTTTAGGTGCGACAAAGCTACCGAGATCGGCGTGACGAGGCTTGCTACGGTCAAGTGTCCGACCGGCCTAGCCTTCGACATCGAGCGCCAGACCTGCGACTGGAAGACCAACGTTAAAAACTGCGAGCAGCTCGAGAGTAAGACTAAAAATACCTAGCTATCCAAAGCTGAGCGGAGGAGACACTTCTGAGGCGAAATTTTTAGCTTTTAGAGAAAAAAAAATTGTGTTTTTTTTATTCGATTTGAGCGACATTGATAAACACGGCCGTTGCCTATTCTGCCCCTCAGGTGCACAAGGTCCGGACTGAAGCAAATCACGTGCCCCAGCGGATTGGCCTTTGATTTGGACAAACAGACCTGCGACTGGAAGGGCAAGGTCACCAACTGTGACAAGCTCGAGAGTAAGTGACGCACGAAGGGTGAACGCAACGAAATTGATAATTGAGAAAAAGCGAGAAAACTTTTTTTTCAAGTTTTTCTCGGGAACATAAGAAAGTATACGAACGGGAGCGGCCGGGATCGATCTGACCTCGTGAGCGATCTTTGCCGTCGCTCGTGGCGCTCATGAGTACCTTGGTTTTTCTTTGTTTCCGCGTGGTCAAGTTTTTTTTTAAGGGGGATGTAAAATTTGATGATTTTTGTGGACGGTGTCTTGGTTTATGGTCGAGGATTAAGGTTACTGGCAAGTAGAGCGTTTATCGGTACAGTTTGGAATTTCACTTCGGTGTCCAAGTAGATCAGTTTTTGTAAGGAGTACCTAGTATTGGAATATATAATCTCACTTTCTTAAAAAAAAAATTATAGTGTTCCAAACAGTAAAAAGTCCAAATTTACAAAATTTTTTAATTAATTCATAAAGCAGAACATAAAAGTAACGTCATTTTTTAAATTCAACTATGCTAAATAGAGAAGAAGGATACATTTTTTAAAAAATTATAATACAAAAATTATATTACAATTAAAATATTTATAAGAATCGAGAACAAAGAGTTATTTAAGCAACACTCATTCGCAGAAACAAAGAAGCCAAGAGAATTGAGGGAACGAGAGAAGTGAAAGATCGTGAAGGGAATTGAGACCCGGCCGTACGTAGACTCGCGCCGTAGCACGCAAATCGACGACTAACCTTCATCAGTTCATCCTGGCTATATATACCATCTCAGAGAAAAGCAAAATTACAATTCTCGGTTTCAACATTGCGGAACTGCTTGAAAAACGCTCATTTATATTTTTTTTAAACTTCTATTAAAAATTGCAATATCATTGCGATATTGCGTAAGCATTGCTGAATGCATAATTCTTTTTTATTTTATTATACTTTCATTGATTTAAAAGGAGTGTTAAATTCGACGTTTTTCAAGGATTGATAATTTCAGCTTTTCTCGTAAGAAGTCTTTTACTTCATAGTCTGCTTTTTCCACTTTTCATGCTTCAAACTCGCACGATATCTAACTGTACTGCCGCTTTCCTGCCTCTTGTGTGATTAAAAAACAAGCGTAGACTAACACCGAGCTCTTGACTGCTCCAGTTTGTTTCTAGCTCATTACTTTTTTTTAAATTTTCGATTCTCGATCTGTCAATATATATGTATTTTTTTACTTCCTTTACTCCATTTTACTTTTTTGTTTACTGCCACTTCACTTTTTACTCTAGTAAAAAACGAAAGAAAAAACAAAAACTTGAAGCATATCTGTCCATCTTCTGTACACGTACAATATAAATTAAATATCTCGTAGGCTCGAAAAGATACAAAGAACCAAGGTCCCTCGAAGAAAAGACAGTCGATTATACCTTCTCAAAGAGACAAGAACGAAAGTGAAATGAGAGAAAGAGAGAGAGAACAGCGCGCGGATGAAAATGAGAACGGCGCGACTCTCGGGTATTTACGATCGTTTTCGTTTTCTTGGCGGCGCGTATATGGCTCTCTCGGATCTCTCTCCATCCGGTTCGCGCTGCTCTCTTTTATGGGCCGCTCGGCAGCGCCCGCCCGTTACGGGAAAAGTTTCTTTCCCAGCGCGTTATATACTTTCCCTCCACACCCTCCGCAAGAGATGTCTTTTCGGATCGGAGCGCCGATTTCCAGGAAAGTTGACGGATCGCGGTTGAGAAAGATTAATTGAGGGATTCATTATACGATGGATTTTTTCCGGGACTTTTTGGGAATTGAATTTATTTTGGGATTGTTTAAATTCTGGGTTGATTTGAGATTTTAGCGTAGAGAATAGAGGAGAAATAACTTTTTGGATATAAGATAATAAATTATAGAGGGAACGCCTAATAAAAAGTACTGTTTGAAAATATAATCATTTTTTAACATGCAGTGGCAATCATTTTCATAGATTTATCATTCATGTATTTTACTTCATTAAAGTTTATTTTGTTTTTATCTTGGCAAAAAGAAAGTTTTAAATTACTAAAAATATAAAATTTTTGTTAATATTGTTTGAGTATTGGCAAGCATTTTTCTTACACGTTTTATTCTAGTATGTAAATAAAATTTACAGAAGGTTAATTTTAAAATTTTAATTATTAATATAAAAACTTAATACAGTTGAAAACAAATAAGTTTTTAAAGATAACGCAGAAAAATTTGAAGTTTGTTATGAAAATGTTTGCATAATATATTAATTTCTTACTACCTTTATTTAAATTAAAGACTAATTAAATGCCTTTGTGATTTCTAATTTTTATACTTTACTTTCACAATCATTACTTTATCTTTCAAAGTATTTACTTTTTACAAACATATAGCTTGTATTTACCATTTAAATGTTTTAATATATTTTACATTATATGTGTTCTCATTTAACGTTTCGTCTTTTTCTCACCTGAACCTTCTGTTTCTCTATACACTTTACAATCTCTGTCCCGATAACTTCACATGTCTCTCTTTTGTGTCATCGATTCGAACGCAATAAGTGCTGAACAAGTATTGTATACTTTGATGCAAGATAAAGCAATTTATTGCTGCTGTTGCGTTCGATAGAATAAAAAAAAAAAAAAAAACGTGCGCGCGTGCGTCGACGATGAGAAAAATACCCGAAAAAAATAAGATTCCTTCAAGCGTCACGATACTTTTATACTATTGAAATGATGATAATAATAGCATTTATGCTAATTATCTGATGATAAAAACATGTATTTTTTAACTAAATTTTTATGACTGTAAATTCAAAATTTTAACGACACGTACGTAACTGATTATTTGAAAAATTCTGACACTACATACCAAACACAAGGACGATCGAGGTTACGAAATTCTATAATGTGATTTTTGTGCACACTGGGGAGGAGCTACTTTAGAATGATTGGCCTTTTTATTTATTTATTTCGATTTACGAAACGAAATGTACAAAGTTATTTGTAAATATATTTTTTAGTAGACTGAGTTAACTTGTTTTCGAGTAAATAGCTTCATCACAGAGAGAATTTTTTGTGCTTTGTAAATTGCAATAGATATAGACTTATCACTTACTATTATGACTGAAACAACAATGATAATAATTGAGATAAAAGCTAAATTGTTAAAAATTTATTTTTTAAAGTTTCTGTTTATTTTGTGTTAATCTTTAATATAATAATAATATTATCTTATCCTGATTAGTAATGTATAAATGTATTAATTAATAATGTAAGTTTGTTTAATAACGTTTTTTAATTATTCGTATTGATGTTTGGTCAAATTATTACAGTGATGTTACAGTGTTTGATTAAAATATATGTGCTTATATTTACATACACATTAAATTAATTAGATATTCTTAGTAAATATTGATTACTCTGCACAATCTTTTATTTTAGCTGAAACATTTATTTTAAAATTCAAAAGAATATCAATGATTTACAATATAATTAGCAGTTCAATAGTTAACGAATGTTCTTTTGAATTTGATTTATAACTGTTAAAGTGAAAATAAGAAATAAACGAAATGCTAAATATTCTCTCAGTGAAGGCCTTCAGATAAATATATTTATTATTGACATTATTTAAATTATCGACATGAATTTCACATATAATTAATAATTTATAGGATCAGTCCATTTTTACAATATAATTAAAAAATTATTGTAACCGCATAAATCTTTATCATAATGTCAATGACTGGTACATTTACCTCTGCAGAGCTAAGGAGCTATTCACAGACACTTATATAACGTGTCATTTGATTCTCGATTACCAGCGAGCTCGGTTGTGTACATTTCTTCGTACTATTGCAATCCAGTCTTGAGTAGCGTTATTTTATCAATTAAGAAGAAAATGATTCTCCCATTTGAAAAATAAAAAAAACAAAATTCTATTACACAATTGACTTTTGCAATATTCTAAGACTGGGTTCAACGTCCTCAAAGAAAAAAAAAGAACCACGCATGACAGAGTGAAATGCTTCTTAGAAGACAAAAAATAGAACGTTTTAGCCATTGTCGATTGTTTCGCTCTGTCGGCAAGTGTCTCTCTCGGCAAGCTGTAAACTGGCCTTTGCCGCGAGCAGCTCGTGTAATTAAAAATCATTACAGAGCCACGTAAGGTCCTGCCCATCCTTAAGACCGACGAGCCCGTCTGTCCCGAAGGCAAGCTATCCTGCGGTAATGGCGAGTGCGTCGACAAGGAACTGTTCTGTAACGGCAAGCCCGACTGCAAGGACGAGTCTGATGAAAATGCCTGCAGTAAGTATTTTTGGTTTGAAGGGAATCGCTTTTAATTAGTGAGGATATTTTAAAAAGTTTGCAAAACTATTTTTTAATTTTGTTAAGGCTTGAAATATTTGAAAATTATCAATCATATTTAGAGAAATGATCTAAGCGTACCTGTATACATATAAGTAGATTCATACCAAGTTTATTAAGACGCCGGCTTACTACGCTCGATATGAATCTACTTACGCATACGTACGGCTTCCTGAAAGTCATGCGCTTTCTTGAAACAAAAATGACGTACACGAAATTTATTATACTATCAAGGAATAATAGTTATTTTTAACAGATAAATGTATTTCAATAAACATTCTAGACCTAGCTTAATAAATAATACGTTGTAGTAGATAAAAACAGCCTAGGTCAGACAATAATTCTTCATCTCCACATTTTTTAGTAAACATCAAAATATCTAGCACATTATCTGAAACGAATCCTAAAACATTACTCACTACGAAAAATAAAAAGCAAAAAAAAATTCAGCAAAAAATCAAACTCTCCCTTCCTTCCCACAGCCGTGGAAACCGACCCGAACCGCGCACCCGACTGCGACCCAACCCAGTGCGCTCTGCCCGAGTGCCACTGCTCAGCCGACGGTACCCGCATCCCCGGAGGCCTCGAGCCCCAGCAGGTACCCCAGATGATCATGATCACGTTCAACGGAGCCGTCAACATCGACAACATCGACCTCTACGACGAGGTCTTCAACGGCCACCGCATGAACCCCAACGGCTGCCAGATCCGTGGTACCTTCTTCGTATCCCACAAGTACACCAACTACTCGGCCGTCCAGGACCTGCACAGGCGCGGTCATGAAATCGCCGTCTTCTCGCTCACTCACAAGGACGACCCGCAGTACTGGACCTTGGGTTGGTTTATCTTCCTTTAATGTCTTACTGCAAACGTTAGTTTATCTTCACTTTGTTAAAACTTGCAATTTTTTACTACTAAAGGTTCGTACGACGACTGGCTCGCTGAGATGGCTGGTGCCCGTCTGATCATCGAGCGTTTCGCCAACATCACCGACAGCTCGATCGTCGGAGTCCGCGCTCCATACCTGCGCGTCGGTGGTAACAAACAATTCGAAATGATGGCTGATCAGTTCTTCAACTATGACGCCTCCATCACTGCTTCTCTCGGCCGCGTGCCCATCTGGCCCTACACTCTCTACTTCCGTATGCCCCACAAGTGCAACGGTAACGCCGGCAACTGTCCGTCAAGGTTGGTATTTCTTTCGCTTAATTTAAAGTTATCAATTTTCGTAAAATTTTTAGAATTTTTTTTATAATCTCCGAAATCGGATAGAGAACTGTCTGCTTTGACTAAGCAGAGTAGACTGTAATTTCAAACTTGTCGCAGTTGCTAAACTTGACTGTGGTCTGATTGCATTAATTTCGTACTACTGCTCCTCACTCTTAAAAAGCTACAGAAAGCCCAAATAAAAATCCCAAATCTCTCTTCCTCGCAGATCTCACCCAGTCTGGGAAATCGTAATGAACGAGCTCGACCGTCGTGACGACCCGACCTTCGACGAGTCCCTCCCCGGTTGTCACATGGTCGACTCCTGCTCCAACATCCAGACCGGCGAACAGTTCGGCAGGCTGCTCAGGCACAACTTCAACCGCCATCTTAACACCAACCGCGCTCCCCTCGGTCTTCACTTCCACGCTTCATGGCTGAAGAGCAAGAGGGAATTCAAGGAAGAGCTCATCAAGTTCATCGAGGAGATGCTTCTGCGTACCGACACCTACTTCGTCACCATGGTTCAGGTGAGTTTAGCTTTTCGAAATCTTCGCATTTCTCAAAAAACAGCTCGAATCGTCTTCTTGACCGAAAATTTATCCGGCATTCCAGGTGCTCAAGTGGATGCAGGAACCCGTCGAAATTCCCGGACTTCGCGACTTTGACGCTTGGAAAGAAAAGTGCGACGAGAAAGGACAACCCTACTGCTCCCTGCCCAACGCCTGCCCACTGACCACCCGCGAGCTGCCCGGCGAGACCCTCCGCCTCTTCACCTGCATGGAGTGCCCCAACAACTACCCCTGGCTGCTCGACCCCACCGGCGACGGCTTCTCCGTCAAGAAGTGAAAAACCCGATAAATTTCTAGAAAGTGCAGACGCTTGCGTTAACGTATAGTGCACGACGACAGGGGGGTTTGCTACGCGCGCGTCCGCTTCGCTTTTGTTTTTAGTACTCTGGCCTCCGATCGAAGTGGACGTTTGTAGAGTTTTGAGAAAATTTTTAGGTTTTTTACGTTGTTATTTTAATGCTGCTTTCTTTTTTTTTGATGATGATGATGACTCGTTTCGTTGAATTTATTTTCTGCTGCGAAGATCGTCTTTAGAGCCAATTTAATTGAATGGATAAGAAAATTTATTTTAACGTTAAATGATCCGTCGAGATTGTGAAAATGATTGCCTTATTTTGAAATTTTTGTTTTTAGTCGAATAATTGCTAAGAATTATGTTTGACGTTGCGTAACAACCCTGTAAGAAAACACAAAACCGGCTACTCACGATTTTCGACGAGATTTTTTAACAAAAAGTGATTGTCGAACGCGTGAGAAAGCTTCATATGACTGTTAAGCGTACTATTGAGATTAAAAGTTAATACTCAATGAGCGATTAAAAAGGCGACAATTGTAAGAACGTTTGTTTTTGCAGTAAATTTTTTTTGTATCAGCAGACCTTTTTATATAAATTTATATTGATTTTTTTTATATATATTTTTTTACGTTTACATATATTTTTGTATAAGCTGTAAAATTTACTGCAAATAGATTTTTACCTTCCGTTAATATTACATTTAATAAAGGTAGTTTTAATTTTCGACGTTTAATTAAGCGCTTAGTTTTGTAGGCTAATATACTTTGTGTGAATACAAATGAATGAATGGATATATACATTATTATTGTGATTTTTCACGTCGTATAATTATACGAATTTTTAAAACTTAAAACAGAGTTAAAATAAATAAAAACATATTTATTTTACACTATTATGAAACGTTTCATTTATTTATCCCTATACAACATTTTTCAGATTTTAAATATTATATATGAATTTATAAATAATATAAATGTTGAAAATTAATTATTCTAAAAAAAATAAATATAAATACACACCTAAAGAAAAATTACAAAGTCATATCAACATGAGTATGTGGATCATAATAATTTTAATGAATAATAAAAAATTAAACAATAAAAAAAATAAGTTTTTTATCAACAAGATGTCAAATTATAATATAATATATATTTATTACTAACTTTCATTTAAATAAGCTTAATAATTGAAAAATGATCATCATCGTTTCTTATTCTTACATGAATAGTGATATATTTACATAAATATTTGTTTAATTCCAAAGAAAATATATTTTGGTATTGTAAAAGATTACTATTACATCTCTCTACACTTGATCAATTTAAGGTACAAGAATTAGGCGAGGTATAAAAATGTATTAAAGTAAAGAAAATCCAAATAATTAGGTCCCAAGATAACTCATTTTCTCTTTTTTTGCGCTTTTATTTAAGTCTTGTGAATATATACAAAGGTTTGGAGAACTAAATAACTAATACACATTTTTTGTATAACTAAATAAACAAAGGTTCGTTACAATGAGATAATAACGTGTTAATCATTGATTTAAATAACGTAATAATAATAGTAATAATCGTAACTGCAGTGGAGGCGCCGCGCCTGTCGACATACCGAATATACAGAACGTAGAGAACGTCGAGACAAGCCTCTGTTTCTCTCTCATCATCGTCATTATTATTATCAAATTGGCGCGCACGCCTCTCTCTCTCTCTCTCTCTCTCTCTCTCTCTCTCGTACATTCACTCACTCTCTTTTTCTCTCTCTTTCGCCCTTTTATCGCCGACGTATATAACTTCGCTCATTAATTTGTGTCTTCATTGTCCTCTCATTTTATCTCTCTTGTTCTCCCTTCTTATTTTTTCGTAAAAACGTACAACGTGTTCACATTTTTAAAATGTATATTATTTATACGTGTTTATACGTGTATTTATAGTATGTACGCATGTCAGTTAATTTGTTCATCGATTGAACAAATTATTTATTGTTTCTCTCTTTGCATACCCATCTGGAAATATTCATGGAATGCGTTTATTAGCGTTTATTTTTTTTTCAGATTATATCGATATTTTCAAGTAGCGATAAATTTTTATTAGCATCGAGGAATATTTATTTACGTTATTTTAAAAGCACTTTTGTTGTGTAATATAATTTATTTTTTTATAAAAAAAATTCACATTTTCTTACAGAAATGTTTAATTAAGACACTTTTTGAAACATCTTATTATTACATGTTCTTGGAACATGTTCTCATTATATTTGAAATAGTTTTTTTGCTAAGAAAGCAAATTATGTATTATATAAGTATTTTAATAATGAGTTTAGTGTTGCAAAATATAATTATTTACAAAGCGCTCTTAATAAAGTAGTTTTAGATTTATTTCACTCACAAGTAAATCAATATTATGATTTTCAAACCAGTAATTATCTTGTTCAAAAATACGTAAATTACCAAAAAAGTTTTTTTAAGACAGGATAAAAAAATTCGATTATTTTTACTAATAATTGTAATTAAAAAGATTCATATTTTCATGTAATTTAGTATTGACAAAATATAATTCTGACATATGGTAATTTTAAAAAATAATTATAAATTACTAAAGAGATCTTTTCTTTAATCGATAAGTTTAGTGAAAAATAAAATCGATTTTTGTTGTTTCGGTAACAATATCGTCTGTGCCGTATATTATTACTAAGTTAATTCAGAAGTTTCAAATATACAAGTTCAAAATTTGAATAAATTTTTTAAAATCTAGTAATATATTGAAAAATTTAAGAAATAATTGAATAATATTGAATGCATGACTTTATTGCAGGTTTAAGTTTATAAGTAGAGAGCAAATCGAATGTCGCTGTAATAAAAAGGCACTAATTTCACGTTTTCCTCGACACGCTTTTATTGTAAAGAAAAGTATGTGTGATTATCAATAAATCTGTTATCGGTCACAAGACTCTGAAAATAGATTAAAGCCAATTGATTCAATCGACTTTGAATTAATAACTCACATACTACGATCCTATAAAATTATTTTTACAAATCAATGTGATTGATAATTTATCTTTTCTTGTTAAATTAATTTATTTTATTCATAATTTACTTTTATGAAATAAAATAAATTAAATAAAAAATGTCTGCATACACGTTGATCATTAGTCGTGATATTAAGCATTACAAATGCTATACGAATATACATAGTAAACGCAAAAACGCATCCCCATAAACTTTTCCAAGCATGGGATACCTTAAAACTTTAGGTTTTTTTTGTGGTGTCTTGAGAGAAAAAAAATATACATTGTCTGAAAAAGAAATAAAAACAAAAAAATCATTCACGAGTCTTCGTTCTTTTGCTGTAGATACAATTCCAACGCGATTTTTATTGCTTCTTTAAATATACCTTTATTCTCTATTTTCAGTCACATACTTTATCTCACTTAGCACACTTTGCATTCAGAGAAAAAATTGGTTACGACTAATTTTATTGTACCACATTGAAAAATATTCAGCCATTCAGAGATAACAAATTTGTTTACTTGAACTTTATAAACTAAAGAATTTTGAATTAAAATGTATGTAGTTATTTAATTTAAGAAATTGCATAAATAAATTAAATACACATAAATGTAATAAATCCACAGATTTTAAAGTGAGTAGAAATATATACGTACATTTTGTACCTTTAGCTTTGAATGAAATTTAATCATTTTCTATTTATTATTGTACAATCCAAATAATACGTAATCATTTGTAGTTACAAAAACTTAGTCTTTCAAAAATTTACCAAATTTTTTCTCTGTCAGCATATATATCATATTGCCATTTCATATCGTATTCACATTCATTTCTTTCAAAATACAAGTTGCTTCCGTATACGATTTCCTTTTTTACATCTATAACCCCGGATTAGTTCCTCATTAATTTGCTTTCTTTTAAAATTGATAATCTAAATCATCTGCCACCAGAAAAATAGACTTCTTTAAACTTAAACACAGTTTGACCCCGTGTGTCGATTTTTTGTTATATATTTTTTTTATCATTTTGTACACCGAGAGAGAAATTATCGAAAACGAATCTACAAATAACATTTTTGTTATTTTTAAAAAGAAAAAATTGACATAAAATAAAAATTTACTGATTAAATTAATAATTATATTATTAATATATTATTTCTAATCACAATTTACTCATTATTTATCGGATTAGTCATTCTGAAATAAAATTCCAATTTCGATCGAAAATAAAAAATTAGTTTTTATTTATATTATTAATTTAATTATTTATAAAACGAGTTTATAATTAGTTAAATATAATTTCATTCTCGGTGTATTTTCTCTTCAGGGCGCACCGAGCTAGAGAGCCGCACAGACGAGCTGCCTTCGTGTGCCGAAAGTAGTAAGGGGACGAAATTGGCCGTCCGTCTGGCGATGAACGTACGCAACTACTCGAAACTCCACAAAGTGTGAGTGTGTGGGACACTCGGGAACTTTTCGTTCTCTTTCGACTCATTCTACTTTTACACTCTAGAGCGTTCATGATTCAGTCTGAATGAATTGGTTGA
The DNA here is from genome assembly GCA_900480035.1 of Eupelmus urozonus. Classification (NCBI taxonomy): domain Eukaryota; kingdom Metazoa; phylum Arthropoda; class Insecta; order Hymenoptera; family Eupelmidae; genus Eupelmus; species Eupelmus urozonus. The sequence continues at coordinate 48,797 of UELX01000784.1, forward strand.
AATGTTTTATTAATTGCAACAAAGTACTAACGGATAATTTTTAACTGATAAGTTTATTAAGTTAGTTTACAAATGCTTTTGTAAATTATAAAGTACGCTAGAAAGATAATTTTTTTTATTAATTAATACACATTTTGCGTGAATTTTTTTAGTTTTAATATAGTGCATTTATTGTTATAAATATTATTTGAAACTACTTTCATTTTTTCAATTATTATTGATATTCTATCACATTTTTTTGTACTTTATTATTTCTACATTTTAGTTAAAAGTCAATACTAAATTTATAAAAAAAGGAAAAATTATTTGTTCTCATTTTTAAATACATAAAAACTGATTAATTTCATTGAATTTAATATTATTTAAAATTACAGAGCATTTTTATTTTTTAAAAGTAAGTAATTTTAAAATTAAAAAAAAGTAATAATGTTAATTTGATTTAATAAATATATCTTAGCTAAATATTTGAAGAAAAAAGATTTTAGGTGATAAGTACTTTGATACTATTAAAATTATTATTTAAATTTAAATTTAATATATTATTTTATTTTCAAAATATACAAAAAATAGCAATTATCGCCCTTAAAATGTTCTCTATTAAACAATAAAAAGTTTCATGTAAGAAAAAAATGACAGGGCGTACAATATCTTTTAAATTATGCAAAAAATATCGATTTTTTTTTCGCGTTCACACGAAGGACGAAAACAAAATGCAAAACTCGTCCGGCGACTCTCAACCCCGCGAAATGCATCAACAACTATTACCCATTCTTCATTTTTCTCTGAATACAACAGCAACGTCCGATTATTTTCATTTCTTATGTTTAATTTCGTCGTACTTCTTACCTCATAATCGTATCTACGACTCATTTGTTTAATTCGATATACATATATTTATATATAGATATATCAAAAATATCCTTAGTAAAATAGAGCATTTATATATAGAGTACCCTCAAGTACTTTTTGTTATATTTTCATTCGCTATGTATAATTAATGTTGACATTCTTTTCTTTCGTTATAATAATTCAACTATTGTTCTTTAGATTTCTTTTGTCTTTTTACTCGAACCTCGTTACACATTCTCAAGACTCTTAGACTTCGGAATATTTCGAAGCTTTTTGTCTTCCGTTCGAAGTAGCGAAACGCCTATAATTTTTTATGTACACAAAAGAAGAGAAATGGAGTGATGTCGCAAGATGGAAAACGTATTTTAGATGAATTTATATAATACATCAAGAGGTAAAACTCTTTCTTTTAAGAGCATCGTTTTTTTCTAATAAACTGCAAAAATTTAGAACAGTGATTTATAACTTATAATAACAAAAAAATTGTGATCTTAAACATTTTTAAAATTTTTAAGATATCTTATCACTGTTAAAGTTTGGATATAAACTTAACTCTAAAATGAAAAATCAAATTATTAAACGTATTACTTACATTATGAAGGTAAAACTTCCATTTTTAAAATAAATTTTTTAAGTAAATTGTAAAATGTGCTATCTTCTTAAATACGATTTTTTAAATAAAATCATTTAAACATCTAAGTTTTACGTCAATATTAAAAAAAAATGTTGATTTGTAAAACTATGAAGTTGCTTTAGACTTAAATCTAATTTGAACAGGAACAACAAAAACAAAAAATATTTCAAATCTTTTAACATTATTTTCAAAAATTTTTGAACATTCATACTTTACAAAATGCCAATCTAAAATTAAAATCATTATCGCAGAAAATATCCAAAAGTTCTGTTAATAGGCATCAACTGATCGATATGTTTCTATAATACACTCCATTTCGTTTCTTCTTGCTTGACTCATATTAAAAAATATAAGAATAATAAAATTAAATGAAAAGGAGAGAAAATATTTCGATAGTTGGATTAAGGTAAACATCGGTCTGTTAAACGAAAAACCTACATCGATTTCAATTATGTACAATGCAATTGTATACAATAGTATATAACGTAATAAATAAGTTCAACGCAAGACCTACACTTAAATCATAATTTTAACAAAATTACTTAATATCGCGAACTTTTTTTTCATTTTCATTAATAATTAAATCCACTAACTGATTAATAATTACAAATATTATCGTTCAAGTAATCGTCGCGCATCCGCGACCGTGCAATGATTATTTCTTTCTAAATAATGTAACTGATCATTTCGCAAGCCAGTGTGCATAGAAAATAATAAAATAATAATATTAATCATAATTATACAGTAAAAATAATAATGTTAAATCTTCGGCTCCCGAGGAACACTCTCGTAAAACACCGATGAGATTCGCATGTCAATACGAGAGGAAAATCCGAGCTCCAAAGACTTCGTTTTGTTGCACTTCGTTTCTTTTCTTTTCTTTAAAAAAAAAGTTTATTATTTTCGTTCTTGAATCGCATATCACATCGAAGAAATTTAATTTTCTTTCACTTTCATAGTTGCAGTTCTTGTCTTTCTCTTTCGCGTATGTACCGTCACCATTTAAAGCAACAGAAAAAAACAAATAGTGTATACTAGTGTTTTACTGCGAAAATCAATGATTTTGACGATTAATAGCTGAACAAAGAATTAGCGTTTCCTTAATCGCTGGAATTTTTCGTCATTAACATGTACGCGCTCTTAGTGTATGAGTTTGATCTTTTTATTATCAGTTTTAATATTCCTTAGAAAGTCAATGGATAAATAATATAAAAATTTTACAAATTTTAGTAAAGGCAGTATTGAAGCTTTTTAATTAAAAGCTCTATAGTGGTTAAGTGTACTATACATAGGTTATTTCAAAATCGCTAGTTACAGTCGCTTCAATACTCTTCGTTCGAACTAGTTGCTCTCTCTTCCAGTTTCTCCCTATTAAATAACTCGCAAAGATAAATAATTATACCTTCGACTTACAATTTCAGAAGAAAGAAAGGAAACCACAGAAAAAATGAAACGTAAAAGAAAAGAAAATGACGAAAGATGCGTTTCTTCCTTCCACGAAAGTCATAATAAACTTGCACTTCGCACTTCACTTTTCTTTAGGCACTTTTTATCAGTTTTATCATTTTTTCCTGACTTCACAGTTTACAAGTAAAACACAGCTTTGGTTGCTTCTCCTTTTCGCTACTTAAAGAACAAGGTGTCAATGATTCACTTAGCAAAGCACAAATGTGAGTTTTTAGTTTTCATCTGCGCCGGGAACAACAGACATAATCCCGAGTCGAGGCAGCCATCGAGCGCCTCTTTCTGCGCAGGTATCACTTTTCCTGAGTCCGAGCCACTGTCTGGGGAATTACCGTAAGGCTTTTGGGTATCTTCGGCAGAATGGGAATAGGCATTTGGCTTGCCGAAGCCGGCCCCTTTGTCGTCACTTGTATCGACTTTGGCAAGTTCAAGTTGTTGATTATGAGATTCTGCGTGGGTGTATTCTCATTAGGCAACCTAATGTCACAGATTAGTGGCTCGAAATCACCTCGGCTGCGTTGATTCAGCATCTCCTGCTGCATACGCAGGTGTTTCTGAAATTGAGACTGTGAAATTATTTGTTGAGCCTTCTGATACTGTGCGATCGCCGATGACGTCTTATAATTAGTTGGTGGCGAACTTGAACTTCCTGCAAATTTAGAATTATTGTTTGAATATCTTAAACTGTTATAGCAAGAAGTTACATCTAAAATATTTAGACATTGAAAATATTTAAAATACACACCTGAACCACTGTTAGGACTAGAAGTAGGCTGTCTTTCATTCATCATTTGTTTCTGCCTTTTGAGGCTTTGCAGTCTTTTAAAGTCTGGTTCCGTCAATTGGAACACTTTACCGCCGGCCATGTTACTGTTCGCGTTTGAACCTTTTTGTACAGGAATCGATTCTTTTCTTTTGGCGCTTCCATTTACTCCTCCTACGCTGTTTAAATTTAATCGCTGCAGGTTCGGAGGTGGTTTCTTAATGATCGATACACCTGGGGTGAGTTTCATAGCGCGTGAAGAAGGTTCAAGCTTCGATAATTGCGATGCTACGTTAGCAAAGTTGGATGTGCTCGTTGAACTACTCGTACTAGCTGTCCTATGATCTCGCTCCATGACGTATCCACCACTAAGTCGCCGCGAATTATTATATTCAATAGCGTTCAAAGGTTCCATGGAAGTTTCCTCCGATTTTTCCGGGCCCTCGTACGAAATCAGACGGTTTTGTACAGACGTAGAGTAATTTATTGCATTCCTAGACGCATTTGGTGCCAGTATTAAATCTCCAGCTCTAAAAAACAATAAAGTAATTACAATTTAGAAAATTGATCAATATATAAATTATCACTTAATAGTAATCTATAACTCACCTATAATATTTTTCCAATAATATTAAATGCCTAAGGAAACTGCTTTGGTTACCGTATGGCCTTTGCAGCTCTTGCCACAGCAGTTTTGTGTCTCTGTCGTACTGAATAATAGTCGCACACTTCTCCCAACCCTGAGGCGTCACCTCCCTTACATTGTTAAATTCGACGGTTGCGTGTAGATTCATTTCTTCCTCGCCGGGGAAGAGCGTTCTCACACTTATCGAAGGATTCGCACCCAATCGCTGTACGACCGGCGTTATATCGTTAGGCGTGCTAGTATTATTTGTTAACCGTGGCCTCTTTGGCAGTCTCGTAAGCGTAACCTCTTTATCCATAGCGAGGATTTCGACGACATCCCTTGTACTACCATTATTCGTAGAGTCATTACTCAGCAGACTTCGATTACTATTAGTAGATGTATCGAGAGCTTTACGCTTTTTCAGTTTCTCAATCGCACCTTCGATTCCCAGATATTTTGAGTCGGTGTTTATCGACGTGGTAGATTCGTCCTTGGCATTCGCTTCAGTCTCTCCTGACTCAGTTTTTGGAGGTTCAGGGCTTGATTTTTCTGAAGTTGTTGCAGAGTGTGTTTCAAGATTATCTGGAGATTTTGAGGAACACTTCATACCAGATGAATTACATTTGGATTTTGTAGAGCTACTACTCGTCGCACGGATCTTTTCCTTACTTTTGGCTAACTGATTCGTATCAGTCTCTTCTTCGCTATCCGGCACATCAACATCAAAATAATATAAAAGTCTAAAAAAAATTATAATTTATTGTAATATATTTAGCAAATTGAATTTGAGAATAAAAACAATTAATAGAAAAATAAAATATATTAATAGAAAAACTCACTTTTTTCGATACTTTTTATAAAAATCTTTGTTGCTATCGCTTAATGGTTCAGTTTTATGATGGAGCCTAGCAAAATATCTGCAAAGCTTGCAGAAAAATGTGTTTGGTACCATAGATGCGGGTATGCCCTGCTGTCGTAGACTCTCATTCATGGCTTCGATCTCCTTAGCTGTCATACCCAGAGGAAGTGTGCCATTGCGTGTGAGACGACGTTTACACAGCGTACACATCAGAAACCGTTCTATCTTCGCGAAGTGAGTGATACAGAAAGTCATCAAATTATGTGTCGAATCCCAGTTTATATCAACCTAATTAAGAAAATTAAAGTTAATCAATAAAAATTTTAAAATATAGTTTTTGAATGAGGAAAATTTTATTTACCGAATTTTTTAAATTAGGTTTAATTTTAAGCAGCCATCGACGTTTGACATGATGCCTTGCTGCTTCGGTACAACCGCGTGCCATGCACCCCATTATGGATTGCCGATGCTGTCTTTGTGGTTTTAGTTGCATATTCGTAGGACTCATATTTGCCTAAAAATTAATTTTTGTTTTTTTTTAATTGTTTGAAAATAACTTATTTCAAGAATTTGAAGATAAAAAATACCTTTCTATCAACGTGTCGGTAGCAGGCATCGCAGAGACATGAGTCTTTTGTTAAATGCACTTCGTTCTCCAGAATCTTCTTTCGCCTTGCATCAGATTTCATCTGCGCTAGATGCATCGGCGTGTCGAGAGAACCAAATTTGCCATGACAGTAACAACAGTTATCAGCACACAGCCGACCAGGATGAATAGAAAACGACGAGGATTTTTCTGGGATGACCAGCGATTGTCTGTCTTTCAATGGAGCATCTTCGTTATCCTCATCTAAAAAAAATATCAAATGATTAAAAAATACAAAAAATTTTAGGGTAAGTGTAAAGTGTTATTGTTTTTGTTATTTATAAAGAAAAGCGTGCATGTAATTATTATAATTTTTAATAAATAAATAGTAGTTCAATAGAAAAAGTTTAAAACATGAATAACCAAGGCAATCTTTTATAAAAAAAAAAAAAACCAATTCTTTTGCTAATGGAAATAAAATTTAGATATTTTTAGAAACAATTTTATTTTGAGTAATTAAAATTTTTTTAAATTAAACAAGAGAAGAAGAAAGTGTTAAGATTTTTTCATATTTATTTTTTAAATTTTACCATAAGTAGTGAGTATAACTAAATTTAATTTAAATTAGCAAAATATTAAACAAAGTATCTAAAGTAATATCGATGAACCAATCAATTTTTTATGTAAAATATACTAAAAATGTTATGAACCTCTCTTTTATTAAGATTTGTTAGTGTTAATGAAAGTATCGTGTAGATTTTGGTTTGTGCAGAAAGTTTTGACTTAAAAATTCAGTAAATGTGTTGTGTAGTTTCTCAAGCAGTAAAAATAAGGATGGGTTTTGATTAACAATGTAGTTATGCCCGCAACCAAGATTACCGCAAGAGTGTCTGGGGTTAGTAGGTAACTTTCGATTCGCACCAGAACTGCTATCGCCCAAACCACTGCTTCCAAACTGCAAAAGAAAAAACTTTATTTAAAATACGTCTCAATAAAAAAATGTGCGAAGTAAAACTTTTTAGACTGTAATTGATTAAAATTGATTAAAATTCAACTTTACCTCCTTTTGAATAGTGTAGAAGTCGAAAGACTCTTCTCCATCCATACGACCCTGTTGTTTGAGAACCATTTTTAGTGGGGACCTAGATCTCTTCTTCCCATCTTTTTCCTTCTGTAGTCTAATAACTGTTTTAAGCGTTCCAGTGTACTGCTGTTCTTTCTTCGCTTTTCTTTCTTTAACCTTTTCCCATGATTCAAGACCCAATTGTCTTAAAATGTCTTCTTTTTTGGCTCTGTCCTCAGGAGTCTCTAGAATTTTCTCAACACTGCTCGATGATTCACCAGAAGTAGAAGCTTCATCTGAATCCTTCGATATGCTTTCCTTGCACTCCTCAGTTTCTGCCACTGTAGAGAGTATCGTATCTTCAGCTTTCATCATATCAACAGATAAATTTGTAGATCGCACATCATTTTCAGATTTACTCCGGCTTTTCGTTTCAGGCTTTTTCTGTTCTGAATTTCCAGCATTCGCTGAAACCCCTCGATTATCGTCAGCTTTTATATAAGCAGAAGATCTATCGTTTTCGTTAATTTTGGCCACTTCGTTATCTAGCATAGTTTCTTCTTTGTTTTGCTGATTGTCAATCTTTTTCGGTTCTTGTTTCTTTGCGCCACGTTTCGTCTTTGGGGGTTGAGGTGGAGGCTGCTTCTTTACTTCCCTACTTCGCCGTGTGCGAATTTGAGGTTCGGGTTGTTCTTCGACTTCTACTTTTATAACAGGTGTCGTCTCAGATGTTTCGGTACTTTCTATTCCTGGCACCTGACTGTGGTCACTATTTAAGCAATAAATATTTATTTTCATATTTTGAATTTGAAACTATTGTACAAGTACATACAGAATTGAAATGGAATTAAAAATGAATGAATGGTCATGAAGTAATTTTAAAATACAAAATAATTTAAAAATTTTATGACTGTAAGTTAAATATGAAAAAATAAAAATTTAATTTTTTCTTACCCAATATTGCCGGTATCAGATTTGTTGTCCTGATCATTAGCTAAAGGCACTTCGGAGGTGGCAGCATTTTCGCACTTGACTTTCTGTTCAGACTTTTCTTGCGTGGCAGTCGCAGAAACAGTAGGACTCGGCTTAACGGGTTCAGACTTCCTTCCTTTATCACCTCTTGCTCTGAGGACACGCCGCGTTTCCTTTTGCTCCTCGACCTCCTCGGTTATTTCTGGTTTTGCCTTAGAGGCATCTTTTGATTGGTCGTCATTTGTTGGAAACTTTGCTGCAGTTGTAGCTTCCGTTTCCGAATTCTCTACAACGTTTGTGGATTGTATTTGAGTATCTTCGACCTTTTGTACGTCTTCAGGCTCCTTATTATTACCCTTTTGATCACAGCCATCTTTATTATCGTTAATTTCCGGTCGAGACTCCGTCTCCTCAGAAGTTGACTCAGGAACTTCCTCATCTATCATCAGTTGCATTTCCACATCTGACGAAACATCATTTTCCTCGTCAAGTTCAGCATTATCTGTCAGCTTTTCTACTTCTTTTTCATTGTCATCCTCTTCTACAAGTCTTTCGACCTCTCTTGACAAACTTTCTAACGTCTCCTCACTTTTTTCCGCTTCGATAGGTTCATCGATATCAATTTTTTCGCTTTCAGTACTCGCATTGGATGCCAAAGGTTCCGTGTTTTTTGCTGGTTCCGTTGAAATCTCAATTTCAAGAACCGCCTTGTCTTCTTCGGCATTCTCGATGTTCTATTAAAAATTTCAAGGATATTTATTTATTTTATAAGTTTTAACTTATGAATTTAGAATTTGTTAAACTAATTTTATTTACCTCATCATTAGGAGCTTTGTTTGTCGCCTCTTCATCCTTAGATTTATCTTCTTCTTTTTTATCATTCGCTTCATGATTTTTCTCCTTTTCAGACCCTTTAGTGACTTTATCGAGCTCCTCATTGATACATTTTTTTACTTCTTGTGAACTTGAAGATTTTCCTGCCGTTGCCCTGGTGGATTTTCGCGTGGGACATACGGGGGAAGGTTTTCTCACTTCATCAGATTGTTTGGCAGTAGAGTCTTTCCCTGGTATTAATAAAATGATTTTTTGTCATTATAATAAAAACAGTAAATAGGTATTACAATAAATTCCAAAAAAAAGTATATCTCCATTTTCACAAGCTAATATAGAATTTATAGGTGATCGTAAATGTATATAAGAAATTAATTTACAATAATAATATTCAAATTTTAATACTGAAGAAGTAATATAAAATGTTTCTTTTTATAAATTGATAACCTTTCTTTATTGGCTGTTTCTTAGAGTTAAAAATATACATTTTAAACTTAATTTCGTTGAAATGTCAAGATTGGCATATCTTTTAACGGTAAATTTATTAAAATAATTGTGAAGTTTAATTAGGTAATTAAAATTTGCAACATTAAAAATCGACCAAAATTCCTTTTGTAGATGTTGGGCTGTAAAAGTGATATTTTATGGATCTTATTAAAATTTTGACCATACAAGTTTAATATTGTTTATTTGTATACAAAGTTGAAAAAGGTGACACATCGATTTTGATATATTTAGTTTCTAATATCAGTCTATTGAGGGCTTTTTAACTCGTAAAGCATAGAAACAGCCATATTATATACATTTAGCTTCCGAAAAAAGCTAGTGCAAACTTAGAAAATGAAAGAACCTGAAACCGAAAAAAATCTTTGCAAAACTTTAATTATTTTTTGTTTTTATTTTTTATTTATTATTTTTTTTTTACTGTTTCAAACTAAAGAAAAGTAGAAAAAATAATAGTTTATTGAGGACTATTTTATCAACTAACTATATGCCGACAAATGCGTTTCTCTAAGTTTCCATTCTAATAAATACTTTCAGTTATTGCAGACAAAACCTCAAGTACAACATTCTTGAATTAATCATTCATAAGACGTTAAATATTTACCACAATAAATTAGATATACTACATTTAATTAGAACTTGAAATCAACATATACTTATACGAAAGTACAAACTCATGATGGGATAAGCACGAATAATTCATGGAACTTTTGTTTCAGAAAGTAATATTTACACTTTAAAATCATATTGTATATTGGCAGCACTTTACTTTTAAAGTATATTATACCACCAAAAACAATTTAGGTAATCAATAATCCATAACTGCTTCCCAAGTTTGCACGTCAACTAGCTCGCTCTCCCTTACGCCAGCAAAGGACAAGAAATTAAAAAATTCTCACCTGAGTTTTCGAGATTTTCGGTACTCGTGCTCTGTACAGCCGGCTTGTCCTCTTCCTTCTCAGCGGCTGCGCTGACCTTATTTTCCTCCTCGACGGCGTCAACTGTTTCCGCAGGGGCGGCATCTGCGTCCTCAGCCGGATGCTCACTCTTGTCCTTTGACGGCTGGGAGTCGGCCGGCTCAGTGTCGCCCATGACTAGTTTCTCGATTTCTTTGGCAGTGTCGGCTACCTTCGGTACCGAATTCTCCCCGTCTTCCGACTTCATATCTTTTTTCACCAAGCTACCGATTCCTGCACTTAGTTCTTTAACAGAAAAAAGGCACTTTTATTACTCCGCAAGCTAAATATTTTTAACAGTTTCAAAGCAATGTTTTTCATGACGCATTTTTTGTAAAAATGCACTAGCACAGTTTTATGTTGGTTTTAAAACATCGATAATATGCTCACAAATGTTAAAAGTCAAGCAGAATATTGGATATGTATTATTCATTATAGTATAGTTTTTTATTATTGAAAATAGTGATTTCCACGTTTATCTACTATTATTAATTTTCCAGATCACAAAAATGTACTAATTAAATGCTTCATTCATGAATTTGTATAATACTGTTTTTGATTTAATTTAATTTTTTATTAGATTAGTCAACTGGAATATTGAGTCATAATGACTGACTGAGAAATCAATGTGATGAAATAATATGCAATAATGGATATTTCTTTACTACATATATATTTACTTAAAAGAATAATAAATACTCTTTAAATAAAAAAATAAAAACAAACAAAATAAAAAATAATAATTGAAAAATTTTATATAGTTTAGAGAATATTGATTTTATGAGAAACTAGAGTATCTATTTTTATGTAACCTTTTAATATTTCAATAAATATATAGAACATTTAAAATTTTCATAAACAATTAAAAATTAGTATATAATAAAAATCACCTAAACTTATATTTTGTTTTATATGGAAATACTCACTTTGATTTTATATGAATTATAAATATTTTGAAAGAAGGCTTTTTAATGTGGCTTATATATAAAAAGTAATTATTGTTATACCCTTATATCAAATTTAGTGAAGAATAAATGTTTGTTACAATGATTTTGTTTTGAGTAAATGATTAAAAATTTATTTAATAATTACACATTTAACCTTTAGATTCCCACTGTAACACATAGGTAACATGAATATTTCAGATGTGGGTGTTATAACAACTTTATGTTTATGTATTTATTGGAAAAAATTTTAAAATGTACATTCAGCATTTTCAAATACATCTAAACTTTAGTCAGATACCATACTATAAAAATTATTTTTGCAATTGAAAACAAAAAGAAATAATAAATAGTATATTATGCCACGCCGGAGGTAAAGAATTGGCGAGTCCATAGCACGTGTAAATTGCTACCCGAGCCGACGACGAGGGTAGTAAACACATGCTGTGGGGTCGCTATTTTACCTCCCTAGTTGCATATGCTATGTTTTTGCAACACCTAGGGTAAAAGTGCCACATTCAATTTCCGGCGCCGGGAGATAATGTGGTACTTTACCCAAGCTGTTGCAAAAAACAAAATTAGAATTGAAATTTCGTAAAAATAATTTGAAAATCAAAGGATTAATATTAAGAATGTACTGTAATATCTTTAATTTAACTTAACTTTGAATCGATTTAATACAGAGATATACAGCTTTTATTACTAACTATAGATCGAGTAAACGGCAATTTTTCGTAAAATTTTTACGAATAAATATTATGAAAATACAGATATTGTAAAAGTACTTTCTTTTAAATAAAAATATTTTGAAATCGATAAAATAGAAAAAGTAATTTAAAATAATAAAACACTCTAAATGATAAAATCAATGATAAAATATGTATTATTAACGTTAAATTTACTAATATTATGCATTTATTTTTTAAGCACAATTATCAACTATACTTTTTTGAGAAAGGTATTTAACACTAAAAAACGGATGTATAAACATCCTTTGCTTTTAATACGGTAAAATTTGCAAAATATTAAGATGCGTTAAACCCTATGGAAAGATTAACAATCTTTATAATCGTTTTATGCTAATCTATGTAACTCACTGTTTCCCACTAAAAATAGTATAAACATGTACAAATCTAAAAATTTTTTTATCTTTTAATTTAAATAAATTTTTGTCAGTACATGAAAAAATATTTCTAATACTATATGGAGATTCTCAAGGTATCTATTATATTTTCTAACAAACAAAAAAATATTCTACATCCATATAAAATCAGATTAGAAAATACATTTTCTTTTATTACATGTTTATATAACAATTTTTAGATTTATATATATATATGTGTATATATATATATATATATATATATA
>UELX01000785.1:0-61208 GCA_900480035.1 Eupelmus urozonus
AACTCCTTATAAGGAGTAAATTTCGCTAAGGAGTAAATTCGGGCATGGATTTACTCTTTAACTTTTAGAGAGTAAGATTATCGTTAAATAAATGATAAATTTATTTTAAAAAATGTATAAATAAGCAATGTAGCTTTTACAACTGTTTGTTGTGCTTAAAAAATAATTAAACAAAATAAAGTTAATAAACATTTAGCAGTCTCTTCAAGTCTAATTACTATATATGCTTAAACTAATAACACCAGTGTTCTAGCAGTACTATATCTTGGAAGTCCTCGTTAACTGATTCGACGTAACGCGGCTCCTTCGAACTTATATATCGTAATATGTACAGGAATAAGAACATTTATCGACTAGCAGAGTACTGCAGCAACGAATCTCGAAAATAAAACCTGCTGATCTTAGATTTCTCCTTTGCGACTATTACGAGCGAGCAAATTATATGATGATGATCCAGTACTTCCGATAAGCCGACCAGTTGGACGTGGGTCTAATTAAAACCGAGTCGTTTATTTGTAAGTAAAGGCGCTGAATCGTTTGACGTTGTAACATTTTTACGAATGCTAAGTAGAGGGTCATGAAAAGCTAGTTAGGAAAGTAGTGGAAGGATAATCAAGCGCAGTTTCAAAAACTATATTTATTTATATAAAATGTTTACTATATGAAAAATAAGCAAACCTGTATATATTAAGTGGCCGTTTAAAGATAATAACAGTATTCTTACAATATTTCTAAATTAGTAAAAAAAAATTAAGAAACAAGCATCCGCAAATTTTTAAAATCAGTTTTTAAATATTTAAATAGAGCTTTTTAATTTGTTATTGCCGAATTTATCATTTAGCTTATTAACTTACCGTAGTTTCGGTGTATTTTCGAAAGCAATAAAATTAATCATGAAAGAAAGTGACTCACCTGAAACAGAAAAAAGATGATTATTAGCAATAAATAAAATTGAAGAATAATAAAATAATTGATATTTTTTCAAAAAGCTTTATAATTATATTAATAAATTCCGCTATATAAGTATATCTTTAAAAGAATGATTTTCCTATTTAAATAGAACAAACCCAACTATATTAATAGCTTAGAAGCTTTTAGAATCAGCCCGTAAGCTCAATGGATTTTTTCTGAAAGAAGAAGGCGAGATGTGAGAAAATCCTATAGTCTTAGCGGTAACAAAGTTAGCCGACGTAAAATAGATAGGTCGATGTATCTAGTCGAAGAAGCGCCCATAGAACTGTTAAGTAGCCTCCGCGAGATCATAATTACTTTATCGCATGTGTTTGTGAAAAATTAATAGATCAAGATGCGTAATTGTATTAATGAATTTGTAATATTTGAATGCATAAGCTTTTGGGGAATAATTCGCAATTTATCTGAATTTAGTAAATATTAAGTTTAAAAATGTTATCTACTGCCGTGCGAGGCGGTGAAGAAGAAAATTCGAGAGAAATTTATAGAATCTATATAAATTGAAATTTTTAAGAGTGCATAATAAGCAAGTATTATCTCATTCAAAAATATCGGTGATAATTGAACATTTTTAAAGAGATATAAATGAAAGAGTTAATAATTTAAGGTCTAACTTTCTATATTGAAAACAATTAAGAGCTGAATAAACTTTCATATTTAGTATGTTTTTATTTTTGTATAACATTTTTAACTGTTTTCATTTATATTTCATTCAGTAAAGTGGTAATGTTTATAAATTGAAATTGTAAGTTTTATATTGTTAGTTAATAAAAGTTGAAAGTATTGTTTATATAGTGCAAAACAATATTTATATTTTTTTATAAATAAAAATTTTTAGATATTTTTAAATACTAACAATAAGTAATAATTTTTCTTCATTTTTCATTTTTAAAATTTTTTTTATAATTTTGGTTTGGCGTTTGAATTTTTTTACATAATGTCGCCGCAAGAAAAAAGTCCTATCTACTTAGAGCTCCCTCCGCCTTATTTCTCTAGCGTCCTAAAAAAAGGAAATTCCTTTGTACCCCAGCTCACCCCAAATTGATCAGAATTCACATTCACTCCACGATCCTCAAATGTATAGCCACATATACATATATCCAAGCTTACGCAAAAATCGAAGGAATATAGCGTAGGAGAGGATAAAATGTCTAAGAGAGAAAGAGAAAACCAGGGCGAGTCGGGAAGTTCGATCGATCGATCGGTGTAGCTGACCCACACTCGCATCCAATTTCTATGTAACCAGTTTTACGAAGTGACAGAGGCCTGAAATTAGCCTACATAAGGATATCTCCTTTTTTTTGAGGGACGCACACTTGCTCATTAACGATCCGCGGGTGGGGATCCATTTATGTATGCGCATTATCAAAGAGAGGATGTATTATTAATCTAAGCGCACAAGTCGTTCGGAAAAGACTCGAGAGTGCCTGAGTGGATCGAAAGATGAAACAAAGTATGGTTGGTAATTAATTGACATCATCCGGTTGGCTTTATGGGATATTAATAAAAGTTTTTAATGCATTTTAATAAGGTTAATTGGAAACTTTCTTGAAATTATTAAAATGAAAAATTGTAAACTCTTTTGGAAGTACTTTTTTAAAATGATCATATAAAAGTTTCTGTGTAGTTATTTTTAAAATGCTTTTTAAATATATGCATATAATGTAGTGAGTCTGAGTAAAAATGAAAAACTTTTAAGCAATATCTTTATCGTAAAATATTTACAAAGAAGTATTTGTATAGCATAAATCTTGATCTCTGTACATAGTGTACGTTGTTAACCACAACACTACCTAACGCAATAATTACTTTTTGTCTTTTTAAGCTGACTAATTATGCAGTGGCATGAGCATACTGTTTATTGTACAATGTATATCATATCAACATTTTTTATTGTTGCTAAAAAAAAATATATGTAAATAAACTTATTTTTTTTTATAAATTTAAGACGTGAGATTTCAATTTTATTGAAATGGTGTTGTGAGTTATGATCACATAGCCCATTAAATAAATAATTCGATTGTTTTACTAAATTATTTCTTGTGCTAAAAAACAGACAATCTCCTATTAATACGTTTCAAAAGATACCCTGGTAGAAAATTAACCATATTCTGGGCAGAATTTCTGATCAACAAACGTTAAAATGACACTTATCTAGAAATTCTGTTTAAAGCAATTCCAGAATTTTTAGATAAGTGTAATTTTAACATTCGTTAACCACAAATTTTGCCCAGAATATAGTCAATTTTTTACCAAGGTAAGTCTACATTTAAATTTCTAAAAGTAAAAGTAAAAGATCTAAAACTTACTTTATAATAATTTTTATCAAAAAATTTTTATTATAAAATCTTATTTTATTATGATATCAAGATATAATGTATAATATAATTCAAATAATATTTATTAAAAATTACTATCACACCATCAAGGTTTGTACCTTTTTAAGTTCTAAAAATTGATTCTACAATTTCACATTGATCTTGAAAACTAGTGAGTGCAGGTCAAGGGATCACATGTTGATATTAATTGGACTATGATGGAATCGAATTACCACTCAGGCGGTCGTGATCTGCATGATTGTACATACTTATACCTTTATCCGCTTACGCAGCCGATCGTGTAGAATGATAGAGGTTACAACAAACAATAGCAGCGGAAAACCCTTAAATTAAATAAATTTGTTTACCATATGACTAATTTTTTAAAGATACAATAGGATATTTAGAAATTTTTCAATATTCCTAAAAATTGTGTATTCACAATAATTTGCCAAAATAAAAAATTAGCTCTCTTAAAAAAGTTAAAGTACTAAGCTTTATTGCAAGAAAAATATTACAAAAATATTTGCAGCTTAGAATTTTTTTAACAAAAGTATTAATTAATAAAAATTTTAAGGAAGTTGCGGTTCGTGATTGATTTAGAGTCTGAGTAAAATTAAATAATATTAATGAACAGTGTATATGTACTGCTTATCATAATATGTATACATCTAAGATGCTTTTAAATATTTAGGTTAATTCATTTCGAATTAAATCTGTATTAAATGATAATCTGATTATTAAAATTCACTAATTAATTTAGTATCTAGTCACGGAAATAAGTTTCTTGGATTAAAGTCATTACGTATGCGTTTTTACAACCTACTTGAAAATAACGCTTTATTTTGATTAAAAAATTAGGTCGGTTGTTAAGAAAAATTTAAATAAGTAATTAGAGCAAAGAATAGTAAGAAACCGATAATACATTAAAATTTGTAAAGAGAATAAATAATTTTTCGAATCATTACGAACCTTCATACAGCATTACTTTGACCTACCATTATAATGCGACCCGATTAAACTTTAAACCACTTATCACCAAATACCACTGAATGTAACCCACACGTTCAGCTTTTTACAAGTCCCTAACGGCACAGTCATATAAGATCAGCGTTCAATGTATGGATGACAATAGGCTCTATGCGTGTATTATCTCTTCCTGGCGTCATCTCTTTCTGACGACGATAATAAGCGAGCTCGTGCGTGTGCCTCTGGAGGCTTGCTCTTTGTAAGAATGTAAAAGTCTGAATAAAGATTATCCATTGACTTAAGCAAGTAGTGGATACGGATTTGATTTTGCGGTACTTTGTCTATTATTTCTCGTAAGGCGAAAAATTAAAACACTTATTTTTATATTTTGAGGTTACTTCATTTTAATAATGTAATTGTTTAAAAATAGCAATTATATAGTATTGATGGATTTGGAGAATACACGTACATGATGTGTCAAAGATGATGTTTATGAATTAAGGAGAAATGATTTTGAAACTTATTAGTATAAGAAGTTATGGTTTGTAGTTACGGTTTGTAGTTAAATTATAATATAAATAAAAAAATAATCATTGTTTTCCAATCTCTCATATAATGATATTTTTAAATATACTATTTACAATTTCACTGGATTGATTCCGATGTTGCAAGATTTATTTGACTTTAAACAAATAATGCGTCTTTTTTAACGAACGCTTTTTTGCAAAGGGTTAAAAAAATTCTTGTAATTAAAGAAAATACTCCAGTATACAATTTATTACATCATAACTAAACGCAGTATAGCCACGCACATTATTTTAAAATAATTAGTCACGCAGACTGACCGCTACTCGGCCACTATATTTAATTACAAATTCCAACTAAAAAACAAGCAAATTCTAAAAACGGTACGTTAGTGCATAGAAGAAACTATATACTAGGTGGAAAGCTTTGAACTTTCGTTTTTGCGATTCCCATAATTAAAGTTGCTGGGTCGAAAGTTTGCACGATAGGTATGTGTTTCAACGCTAACTAAATACACCTTAAATTGTATACCGAATTTGAATTCGAATGATAAATAATAAAATTTGATATCCGCGGCTCTTTATATAAATTAGAACTTTAAGTAGTTTCCATATCCTTGTTGCGTTTCATGATAGAAAATCATGTCTCACGATCTACATGAAACGTATCGATTACAAAGAGGTTTAAACTTTAGTTTTAGCTTTCATTTTGGAAGAAATAAGTAAATTTTGTTATCTTTTATTGGCTGTAACACTTAATTTTAAAAATATATTATCAATATCGTAGAATGTAAGATATAATACTTTAATTATAATTTATAAGTTGTTTATTCATACATTTTGGGATGTTTGTAAATTGTTTTTTCATGATATAGTTATTTTGAATTTTCTTCTTTGATTTATCTTCTTCCATCTACTGGCTACTTAAAAAGTTAATTTCAATAAGATCAAATTGAGATTGATAGGCAAAAAATTAAATTAAAATTATATCACATGAAATCAAATTAGTCGAGTTTCTAATTAGTCTTCAAATTTAAAAATTTTTATTTATTTAATTATTATAAATTATTTCTTAAAGTTAAAATGTTATCTAAGCAGTTATGAACAAAAAGGAAAATTTTGCAGGTCATTTCGTTCTTTTGCGATTCTTCTGTACTTTGGATTCAAGCCATAGCTATTCTTGGATTTAGTTATTTCGTATTTCAGTAAATGACTAAAAATATGCCATAATATTATGATTTCAAAGAAATAAAGCGTTTAAAAATATTTAAAATAATAGTTAGACTATATTTTATTAAAACTAATATATTATATTATTACATAGTTTATGATGAAATATTTAACAGCTTAAGAGGTCAGAAATATTTTCTAAACTTTTTAAAAAAATATTTATTTTGATAATAAAGAAAAGAAATTTAAATACTTTATCATAATATTTTATAATTAAAAAACTTATTACGTATCCACGTTAAGCCTATTAAGTAAAATAATTTTAATAATAAATTTTTGCTGAGATAATATACTTAATTAACTATTTAAAAATGGAAGGATTCCGAAAAAGAAACTGTCTAAATGAATAATGTAAAAATAAAGTAA
Organism: Eupelmus urozonus; assembly: GCA_900480035.1. Lineage (NCBI taxonomy): Eukaryota > Metazoa > Arthropoda > Insecta > Hymenoptera > Eupelmidae > Eupelmus > Eupelmus urozonus. The sequence continues at coordinate 6,380 of UELX01000785.1, forward strand.
AATTAAACTATAAGTAACAACATATCGTTAATTACGATAATTTTGTAAACCTTTGAAATCATTATAAACAAGTTACTGTTTCAAAACAATTTTACAGTCAGATTTTGCAGCTGATAAATGTCCTTGATCCTGGTCTCGCTTTAGCTGAACAAGAAGAGTCAAGAGCAAAGAGCTGCCTTAGCCACTCCCATCAGTAAATCAACTCAATGGATAAGTATATGCGCATATACACCATCGAAACATAAGAACATGAATGAACTGGCGATATCTCAGCAGTATCGTCAAGTCCCTCTTATCTGGTGCAACAATATATATGCTTCATCCATTTACTATATAAGTCAATCTATTCATAAAACGATATTTTTTTTATATCAATTTCCAGCTTTTTGGCGGATTATCGATTTTACAATATTCAATAAGCGAAGAGATTTAAATATAGAACTGAAGTAAATTTACATTAATATCAAACTTTTTACATTAATCTATCGCCACGTTTTATGGATTTTTCATATTTTTGTAACATATTGATGAAAATTAATCGAAACTAAATTTATATTACAATTAATATATCCTCGTGATTTGCACTCAAAGTAAGAATTTTATTCAAATTGAAGTAATATTACCATTTATACTAAATTTCTACCGCATCTCAATAAAAAATATAAACTCAAATTACTTAGTTAAATAAAATTTATACAAATTTTATCTTTAAACGCACAAATTTTAAACTCGAATTTGAAATATTCCACCTTTCTTAAATAAATGTATCAGTTGCAGTGTTTCGTATTTATTTTATTTCAGTACATTTTTGATTTATAAAAAATACTGAACATAACAATACTATTGTTTAAAAAAAATATTCAATGCAAAAGTTTCTTTGAAAATAGCAAGCACGAGATAAAAATCTTTAAGCAATTATTGTTAACAGCTACTGTTTCCTATTTTTTCTTCTTTTATCGCTCGGCATTTTGAAATCCTCGAGGGACAAAGAGGAAGAAAATTTCATGTCAAAACAATGCTCAATTATGCTTCATACTCGATGATACACCTAGCTAACAATGGCTGAAACGTACCAAAAATAAAAATTTCCACGAAGATGTTCGTAATTGCTGCATTGACAATGAGTAACAGATAAGCTCTTGGGGCTACAAAATAAAAATTCATATAGTAGGCCACATCTTTGAAGATCTCAGTTAAGAACTTGCAAAATGTAGTTAGTCTAAAAAATTAATTTTTTGCTCTCCTTAGCCATGCTTTTTTATTCACTTTAGCAAAACTATGTACTCAGTATACAATTAAAATATGAAGATTGTTTTTATATGCTGAATGATGATTCTAAGTAGATAGATAAATTGATCTTTAGTTACAAATAAAGTTCTGACTACACTCTACAGAAAGGCCAAAAATATATTCCTTTAATTTTATTTGAAGATGACAGACTAGTTATATTTTAGTTTCACGTGATTTTGGTAAACCTGTTTTAAAAACGATACTGCATTATACATAAATACTGTGTCGTATAAATTTTAATCAATTTTGTCTTTCAAAATTCTATCCTATTTAAAATTATGTACATAAAAGAACAAGGAAAAATATTGCTTGCGATAATCCTTCTGGTTTTAAAAAGATTAACTTCATAAATCCATTTATTTTCTTTAACAATGATATTTAAAAAAAATAATTTTTTTAAAAAGAAAGTCCATAACTATTCAATTTACTTTTTTATTTTTATTTTGTCTCGCTCGAAACTGCGCACGTCGCCTATGGTCGTTTCGATACCTCCCACACGTTCATTGTGAGGATGCGCTTTCGCTCATTGTGGCTGAAGGTAGAAAAGGACACCAAGAGTATCAAGTTCAGAGAAGGGCCGTGAATAAGTTAAGAATCATCTTTAACTAAAGGATCGGCTACTTGTATATATCTTGAGGTGGATTCAACAATGGGATAACCCCGTCTTTCCATAATATCTTTCATATGAAAGGTGAAAGCGATTGTTTTGCTTACAATAACTCTGGGTCAGCTGATATAGGATTCGACGCTTCTAAAGAGCCACGGGTTTATGAAATAAACTTTAAAACACGGCACGTGCATATTTTTGCGCATTCACTCGTTCTACACAAAGAGAACTGTGTCAAGCGATGATTCCCGCAATAAAGACATTCAACGTCACAGATTATCAGTGGGTGATAATCTCTTTTAACGTATTTCGTGGAATCTCCGTCTGCTATTGGTTATTCGTGTAACTTTCGTTTTCCTCTCCAATTCTGTTGAGTTACAATGTAATAAAGATTTATTAAATATTCTGAAGTCGAGTTATATCAAATATATGTATATTAGTGAAAGGTCACCAATGAGTTTGTGACGTAGTTAATTTTGAATTATTGTTTCTTGTTCACCTGCTTGAAATTTTAGCTTTTCAACAATACAAATATGCTTGAAATAGGATCCTATGAAATAAGTTGGAAGAAATATTAAAAGAATATTCGTTCGATTTTTAAAATTTTTATAAACTACAATTAAACTTGGCATCTAATTTTTCAGAACTCTTATTACCAAAGAGAATAAAAACTTCATGAGAATCGAAGAATTCTCAAACACTAACTTCGATCCCTTCTAGAGAGGATCAACCGCTGCTCCAGCAAGAAAAGGGCTAAATGTAAAGAAAAATACGGAGTCGTAAAATCCGGAAAGACCCGTCGAAATTCTCTTCATAATTGCTCGAGATCGCAGAAGTTCCCGTAATTCGATAGCGCCACACGGTACGAGCGCTTCCAGTATGCATTTTGCTCTCTTCCATTCCAAGAACAACAATCGAGCGAGGTCAGGCAGTCTATATTTTTTTCCGTCCATCCATCGTTTTCTCTGACGACGCGAGAGATGTAACGTGTGGAATCTATCTTATCGATATTCCCGCGATCGCTCTTTCTTTTGGAATGCGCCAGATACAACATCTTGAGAGGCAAGAATTTTAATCGTCGTTTTTTTGTAGGACTATAGACGTATGAGGGAACGTCGGGAATTTTGCACGTTGTATATAGGGACGAGGCTATTGTAGTTCTTTTTTAGGCTGAGTTCGCGCAGAAAGTGAGTAGTGAAGCAGTAAAGTTTATTATTAGAGGAATTTTCGCAGTATAAGTAAAACTGAGGACAATGAATCTAAGAGCATTTTTATAAAATTCTTTATAATTGTTATTTAGAACTTTGACAAATATTTATTCTTAAACATAATTCTATAGGACCCATAAGCCTAATAACAAAACAAAATATATACATAGATTCCACGAAATGTTGTCTACACGTTATATACAAATACATTCCAAATCAAACATCAATCATCGCTTGAAAAGGAGGCAGCGGGTATAAGGCTACGCCTTTCAAAATTATGCGTGACTATGCCAAATGAATGAAAAATTGCGTAGTTGAATATGAAGCAGCTAAACTCGCTTAGAGGATCAAACGTTTAAGGGTTCTCTAATTTAATTCCAAATTGCGTGTTAGTCATTTTGTAATACACGAGGCTAAAGTGCCCAAAATATATAGTAAGACATACTGGTTCCTTGTACGATGAGTAGCAGTTCTTTTTTTTATTTCTTAAACGAAATAACGTGTAAAAGTAATAATTTTGATTTAAAACAGTATCAATTTATAGAATTTTAATTTTAATATTCAAAAGTGAATGAATTGTAAAATTTTTATTCAATAGTCTGTTTAAAGTGTATTTTTTTTTAAATTTATATTTTCAATCACTTTCAACTTCATCAATTATAGCAAAAATTAATAAAAAAATTCGAATTAAAAAACAAAAAATAAATCAAAATATACATCCAGCAGTGAACCGGTTATAATCGAGCGCAGGTCGCAATTTCTGGTCTTTCGGGTTAACGGCTGGTTTGAGAGCGATCGTAAAGTTTAGGTTATTGCTACAAGAAAACCTCACCCACGCGAAGTTTAGTGGTGCAACGAAATTGTTTTATTGAAGATTGCCAAGCACTAGGACTGAAGTACTTTCGCATTATAAAATTTTGTCAAGATCGTAGCGCGGATGGCTTTGAGTGATAAAATAACTATTAGAATTAGTACCTTTGACAGTTGCATTTTAAAATAACAATGATTTAATCGCTGGAAGCTATAAACTAATAATATGAATACAAAATTATAGATGACAAAAATTAAGAGAGACAAAAACAGAGATTTTTTAACAAGCTCGAATCGGTCTTTCTTATTAAAACACAGTTGCTAATCACATGCGTGTATGTGTATTCTAAGTTCAAAGCGCTTGCAATTTTGAATACTTTCTGGTAATTGCGATTTTAGTCTTCGGTATAGTTTTTCAGAGCGATTAAAAAGCACTCAAAAAATGTTTAAGCTTAATGCGACTTTAATATCGACTGCGGGTAAACAAATAAACTCTGAGTAATTCTTGCCCTACGCATGATTTGTCCAGCACTTATATGTTTGATTGTATGTGTGCAAAATGAATATATGATTTTGAATTTTAGAGCTAGGTCTTTTTAACGACATAAATCATGATGTACAAAATTATATTTTTCTATTTTTTTCTGTGCAATAAAAAAAAATACACACGCGCACATCTTTCTCCCTCCCTTGGGCGCATTGACAATACCGGTAGGCATGACGCATGAGTATACCTATACACGTAAAGCCAGACCCACGCGGCGGGAGATCGCGCGCTGGGGAAAGGGAAGATGCTGGAGCATCATCTTCGTCGATGTCGAGAAGACGCAGCGTGAATACATGTATACATATACGTGTATACATTTAAGGAATAGGTGGAAGAACAAATTTTTTATGATGAGATTTTGTGATTAATGAATTTAATTTGTTAATGCGTTTAGATCATAATTTTATGGAATAATTTGCCATTATACTAAAATAGTACTATGGAAACTGCCGTATGTTAAGCGTTACATAGACAGGTTTATAGTAAACTTTACTATGTATACTATGATAATTGACATAGAAAATCAATATTGTGCACCGCCTATATATGAACTTACATACGTAGAATTGAAAATGCCTTAAAATTTACATTAAATTAACAGTAAATCCATATTCTGATGAATCCATGAAAATTGCCTATAGCATATGTACATACGCATCTATACTCGATAAGTTAAAAAATGTGCGTTATAGCATCGATTATTCTTAAGCATTCAGTGCGTGCATTTTTACAATAGTTTGCCATTATAGCGCAGCAGAATGGAGTCTGAAAATAATTTATAACTCTCGATTTGGCTTAGAGATTGATACGATATACACGAAAAGAGTAACAAAGAAGCGCTCGATTCTCTGAATGAGATTGCTGCGTTGGCGTGCGATTTATAAGCCATTGTGACGTCATCGACTGCAACTTCAAAGCTCCTCACGAATAATTTTAATAATATGTTGAAGCGCAGCTCTACAAGTGCAATGAAAAATTATTTATTAATTTATCAAGTGCATCGTATTATATTTTTAACTATTATAACTCATACGTCATATTCGTTAAAAGTGTGTGCATATATTATGAATATATTTATAAAAGCTCATTCCTATTTTTCCCGAATACGTATTTATTGTTCGTTAAAAATCTGTTCTAAATCCAGTCCACTTAAAAAAAAAGTGAAATAGCGAGACAGTAAGAAATTTTAAGGCTACATTTTTGGAGACACAAAGAAGAACTCGAGAAATACTTATACAATGAGAATTAAAGAAGTTGCAAGAAATATATTAAGTCTCGCTAACGTTAAGAACTTAAAGTAAGGGCGAAAGACACGTAGATGAAGAGACAAAAATACCGCACGAGCTCTGACTAAAATAAAAGAGGGTGAGAGAAAGATCGCCGACGGGTTTAGAATCTACAGAAGGACTCGGATATGCGTTTTCGTGTATCTACATTCTTGTTTTTATAGTATCACGTAGATATTTATACTCACTTAATTATAAAAGGATTAAATAAAAAAAAAGTAATTATGGATTTTTAAAATAGAAAATCCTTAAATCTTTAAAATTGTTATAGTTTATTAAATTATACGAATTATAAATTTATATTAAACTTAGAAACGTAAAACTTTTAGTGTTAAAAAATATAATAGACATTCCATACAAATAATGCTCAACTGTTACGACAGAGCCTGTGCATTTTACGTATTATATAGCAGCATATTTTATTAGATTTTGTATATTTATGTAACAGAAGCTGTTGTTACAAAAAAATGCAACTTGGTGGAGTGAAATATGACCATTTATATACTTCTTGAATCTTGTTTACGAAGCCACAATGTTACGTACAACTTCAAAATCTATAACTATTGTTATTGCACTTTATTGTTATTAATATTTAATAAACAATATTTGTAAAACGCTATATTAACAATAAAGTTTAAAAGATAAGTTTCTAAACTCATATTAATCTTTAATTTTACAAATAATGAGTTACAGCTAAACAGACTTTAAGAGCCCGACCTCTCCGAACTCTCAATAACACCGACAACTGCCAGCTGCAGCTCTTCAACAAGCCTAAATAAAGCTATCCCCCTGGCAGATCAAATCCACAATCAAGGAAACAACGGAACAAGGAAATCCTAGGGAAGAATCGGCCGGCAGGCATCGAAGAGCAAGAAAAAGGCGCGCAGACGTGCTCTGGCTAAGAATCGAGGTCGCGACTGCGCAGACCTTGCGGTCGTCGCGCGACACACACGTTGTCACACTCGCACTGCGCAAACTCGTTAATTGCAGCGCGCGTTATCTAGCTTTCCGGATTCTAATTTCTAAACGGTGCTGGGGCAACGTGCAGAGCCAGCTGAGGCCATTAACATTCTTCAGCGGACTTGTCTGTGACTCATGCCGGCAGGGGGAATATATACTGGGACGATGGGAGGGGAGCGATGCGAGATTTGGAATTTTGGGTGGTGAAAAGTGATTGGTTGTGGAAGACTTTGGGATTGGAGAGATTTTGATTAAGAGATATGTATATTGGTAAGATGAGATTTAGATTTATTAAAAGTAATTTTACGGTTTTAATTGACGTGGGATGAGATTTTTATTTCTAAAATGATTATAATTTTAAGAACGGTTTTTTAAATTTTTTTCATTCATTCAAAATTAAATTTAGTATATTAAAATTAAACGCAGTAAATTAATTAATGGCCTATCAGTCATCGGTGCTCGCTAATTAAAAAGGAAGTCGTCATCGTATCTTCATGACAGAAATAGCCTCACTAAAAATTCTCAAAGACTAATAAATTCAATTCATTCAACAATAATCTCCTATTTCAACGCTAATTACAAACATTCGCTTTTATTAACTAATTGCAAACGACGAAACTACAAAGCACCCAACACCAGCGAAGCTCATTTCGTCCTCCTCGGAACAGCTGATCACACCAGCTGATCTTTTATCATCAGCATCACAAAAAATCCGCGACACGACTTCCACTCGGGACGGTCAGTCACATGTGCACATCCAACCATACGTATACGAATCACACACGTTACTACTCACATAGCCAGACGTTGCCCCTGGGCGCACTGTGGAGCAGATTGAGGTGGAGATTGAAGTCGAGGCCGGCGAGGTCCTGCCTTAGGTGGGTGCTGTCCATGCCGAGGGCGCGTTGAGGCAGCAGGAACAGGTGATCGCTGCCCTCCGCGGGCCCGAGGGGGGCCGATGCCCTAACGGGCCCCGCAGTGCGAGCCGTCAACATTGCCGGTGTTGCTGTGCTAGGGCCGTTCCAGCATCACTTGGCCAATGCGACGCCTCCTCGCTCGTTGGGATTTGTTTTGTTGCCGAGACGTCTATTCAGGTATTGTCGAGGATATTTCAAGGGTTATTGAAGATGGAGATTTGTGGGCTGTGGTACTCTCAGATAAGTGGATTATTCAGTGCTGAATGATTCATGAATTTTCATCCGGTGATGGAGAGTACTTGGTCGATGAGTTTTATTTAAGTTTAAACTGGGAATGAATTTTCATGAAAGAACACCTATTAGCACTTTTTATTTGATATTGGATCGTTTAAAATGTTTCATCAAGGTAATTTCAATTACACCTTTTAAAATGAATTCTTGCATATACTTAAAATTTTGTTTTTATAATTCAATACCTCAGAAATTAGAATCAGTATCACGAATTTCCATACAACTTGTATTTAAAACACTTTAATCTCTACACCAAAACAGAACCAATTAAATTATCACAACACTAAATTAATGAGCAAAAAACTGCACCACATACTTTATTCATCATCAATGTTCGTAAGCTTATCTGATGAAACCAACTCGAAAATGGCTTTAAAATGAATTCACTTCCAAAAACTGCCTTTCCTGATTCACCGCATAAATTACTGGCATCAGATAAGAGTCCAAAACTTTTAGCCTAGCCAGTCGTCAACTGAAATCAGATCAATTCAGCCAGGCTGTCTGTAAAAACTAGAATGCGCTAACGATCTTGATCCACTCGACGTTTTTTTGCATAGCTCAACGACCAATAAAATACCACAGCAATAAAATTCTGGGCCAAAATTCCCCACGGAACCTTGGATAAGGTCTGAGTAGCAGGCAACAGAGTTTAGCTTGATTGTGGGTCGTTAAACTCGCCGAGAGACACAACTACTTCGATTCGGGTCTCTCCACAGAATCTAATTGACGAATTAGCACCGGAAGCAGCAGCAGTCCGCTTTCACCGACAGACAAATGCGCTTATCTGCCTACTGACGCTGACACCAAGTGGTACACCGAGTTGATAATGTGGTTGTTGGTTCGGAGAATGATCAGATGCTAGTTCAATTCTTTGGACTATTTTTTGTTGATTAGTTTTCTGATACTTCTTATCCTTGGCTTTCTATTTTAGTTAGATCAGTTTTGACTAGGCGTTTTACTAATGAGATCTGATTGTGAGATGTACACGATATACATATCATTAATATTTGTATAAAAAATATACATTTGGCTCCATTAAGACCAATGTTATGAAAACAAAAACTAGTGCTGCAGTTTCTTAAACTTGTTTGCTCGAAGGTTTTCTTAACTTAATTTCAGCTTGTTATAATAGGCCAATCCTTGCTAATATTTGGCTTGTAAATCGTGTTTTGTGCGACAGTACGCAATTCATAAAGATGCCTTTTGTAACCTTTAAATTACACGCTATAAATCACTGTTAAAAGTAATCAGTGTCATTTATTCACTTGACTCTCATTATTAAATTATCTAAGCAATCCTCACTCGTACAATCCTCAACGATTGTTCTTGCCTCCGTTGCATTTGCTTCACGTTTAATGAACGTTACTTTAGTTTCAGTGGTTTCTTTCGTCTGCAACGAAACTCTTTTTCTTAAATCCTAAGCACAATGTGCGTTCTGCGTGCAGTTATGAAACTGATCAGTGGCTTGTTGCGCCTATTTCCAAGTATATACTCATTTCACGGTCACGTTAATTCATATTCAGAGATGATTCACGCGTGCACCGGTATTTTCCTTATACAGATTTCGAAGCGATTAAGTAGCGCTGCGTATTGTCGCAGCTTGTAGCACACTTGTATTGACACGCCGATTCGAATTCCTCTGACATTCCAAAAATGAAACGCAGATTCGAATTAACGAATTTTTGGGTAAACCATATTACAACCCAAGGTTACTTGAAAACTCCGCTTTGACAATACCGTCTGGTTTCTTCTTATACAACCATATGCCTTATTCCACTAATTCCCGTTCTCCAATTACAAAATAGCCAATAAAAACTTGGTTAACAAAGCTCTAACAACAACAATACCCCAACATCACAAAGCGACTACTCGCTCAAAACTACGTAAAAACGAAACGAAAATAATCGACTTAAAAGCGGTATCGACAGAAGCTCGGTTAAAGCTAGGTCGGGCTCACACGTGTGTGTATACACACTAGCGCGCGGCGCGCAGGCGTTCAATAAACTTGGCGCGGCGTGTGTCCGCGCGCGTCGGCGGCCAGTGGACGACTGAGAGGCGCAGCCGCCGCTGGCTGCGCGCCGCATCCATCCGCGTGCGGTCTAGTCCCTTCCTCGACGCGCGCCAGCTCTGTACGCTTACGCGAAAATGAAAGTGAGCTACGCCGGTTAGAGATGCATTCGTGAGATGCGACGATTGATGCGACGGCTTTCTTGGGATTCTTAGACTGGGTTTTGGTATGCCGCTGAGGGGGAGGGTTTTGGGTTGCGCGCCGAGGCTGCTGGTGGGATGTGACGAGCTGCGTTATTGATTGGAGTACTGTAGTTTGAAATCGATAGGTATTTGGAGAACGGTGGAATTAAAGGATGTTCTGAAAAGTTTGGAGATTGTTATAATGAGCTTCGTTTGGTTTGGTGAGTGTGCTTGAGGTTTGCTAAGATACGGTTTTCTGTTTTAATGTTTTTAAATAATGCGTTTTGAAATTCAGAATTTTAATCGATGAATGTATTTACACAAAAGGAGAGTAACAAAAAACAGTTAAGAAAAGAAGGTTTATGGCACGGATTTAATGATCACTATTAATTTACGATTTTTCGAGCAGTTAAGAAACAGACATTAATATTATATAGCAAACTGAATTCTCGATTCAATAGGTACCATATATGGACTTAAATTTTCTTTTATTTTTTTCTGGAAGTGTAAGAAAACTTTCTAGTGTTGGCAAAAATAAGTTTCAATCCTTGAAACAAAATTTACATTGGTATTTCTTTTATAAATGAATCAACAATAAAGTTATCATTATTAAATCTCGCAATCTAGTTTTTATTAAGTATTCAAATTCAATTACTTGACTGAATAAGGCAACAATGAACAGTTTGAAGAATAATTTCTATGTCACCCACGTAATTCTAAACCCGTTTTGCAAATAAACCGTTAAGTCCCAAAGCTCTAGATGCATTCAAATCTTCTACTCATAAGAAATTTATAAATCAACACGTAAAATGACGTAATTTTTCATAATTTACAAATTCGTTTCCAAATGTAAAGCACAAGTTAAGAGCAAAAATATTTACTCAGTTCAATAATCCCCACCTTAATTGCGTAATATACGTAAATTACACAAAACATTCTTTCCGAGCATCATTTTCCAAGGCGAACGAGCATGTTTATCGTCCAGTAAATTGATCGAGATTACGCAGCACTAGTTTGACTTTTTTAAAGACCACTGAACTGTAAAATTCAAACAAAAAGCTCTGCAGTGCGCGGCACAAGAAAGCCCCCCAGACGTTTCATCACCTTTGCCTTCGTTACACTCGGAGTCATATAGCTAGAGACACAAAAGAAAAGTCTTATTCTCGAGGACCGAAAAAAATTAGACTGAAGGATACGAGCCGACGTGTCCGGCGATTTTTCTAATATTTAAGTAAATGTCTCTGACTATTGTGTGATGAAACTTTCATTACAAAGATAAATTCTAGAAACCAAAATTTATACAATACTTAAATATGCAAACTAGAAATATAATTTACAGTAGTCTTTTAATCAATATGCAATTTTTATTAGTCAATATTATTGATTAAAAATACTAAATATAAACAAATTTAGGTCAAATTTTTCATTTTTAAACATTGAAACTTTATATTAAAAAATTGTAAATTATTGAATACTTACAGTCTGTATAAATATCGGTTGGTAATGCGCAAACATTGCAAAGTACTCACCTAAAACAAAAAAGAAACAAAAAATTAGTATTGTAACTTTTGTAATTAAACGCAATTAATAATGAGTGAAAAAGGATTTTTGACTCTAAATGAATAACTATTTATTATACTTTTTGCATTTTTTTTGCAAATTTGCGGGACTCACCTATAAATTGTTTTAATTTATTTTGTACAATTTTTATACCTATAATAAAATAAAACAATCTTTTGGGCTTTTATAAAGTATTTCAATTTCAAATACATTGAATTTATTAAATAATTTATTAAAAAATGCAATTTAAAAGATTGTTTTCTCTGTTTAATGAATTTGTTATTTTTAAATTACAAAAAAGTTAAAGAATTACGGGTATACACGTCATGAAGGCGCGTCGACATTTCTTCAGAAAAGTGAATGTTGAAATTATTGCTTCGGGGAACAATTTTCCTGGCTTTTGCGAGGTTATCGTGGCGAGTTGGTTTACGCGAATTGCACAGATATGGATCAAAGCTCGTGCGGATATCGAACCCTTGTAAGGACAAATGCAAAGAAGTGTTTATTTTATTTATTTATAAGTAGAAGATTTTGAAAATTAACAATATTGTTTTATAAATTAAAATTATTTAATCACCGTAATTTACGTCAATTCATCAAGAATGAGAACGCAACTTAACATTTATGTAAGCAGAACGTACATTTTTTTAACACGTAGTGGAAATTTTTGAAAGTGAGTTTATAAAAAAGAAAGAAATAAAATGTGACTCGCACGCCGCTTTAATGACATAATGACTTGAGTAGTTTTACCCGTTACAATTTAGTCAAATTCTCTCGAACTATTTCATCGACCGCTTCGAGGCACTTTTTCGGTTCCTCGCATTAGCCTTAACCGCTTCGCTATATCTATATAGAGATATAAGCTTTAACAATCTTGTATACAACTAGACAACAAAATTCCAGGCTACTAAAACAATAAACACTAACATATTTCTTACATTCAATCACAAATTTTAATAATCACATCTGTCGACACCAACTACCTCATAATTCCCACCACTACCCAACACCATACAAGCTCAACGACCAGCAATTAATTCGCTGTATCTCAGCGCTCCGTCTACATTCCGCATCAGCATAAATCACGAATCAAACGCGAAACGAAGCACAGGAGGGAAGTCGCATATGGCAGGCGCCGCGCGCGGCAATAGGGCACGTATAAAAACTGTTAGGCGCGAGCCATTAAATTAAAATCACACCTGACCGCGCGGCTGCTCATACGCACACTCACACCCGGCGAATTCATTATTATACGCGCGAGCCGGGGAGGGCAACGTACGCTCGTCATTCTCGGCTGCGGTAACGGTTCACGTGGTGCTCTCGCGACGATCGAGTGGCCGATAACGAGGGAGGGGGGAGCACAGGTGAGGAGGAAAGATCGTTTTGAGGTGAGGTTGGGGTTAGGGGATTCGAAGTGGGCTCCTGGGGGTTCAGGGCTGAGGTGGAGGTGTGGTGAAAGTGGAATTCGGTGGTCGAGGTATGATGGATTGGTGTTAAGGTTCGAGGTGGAGTGTGGTGATTGGTGGTTGTTATGATGTGGGAGAGAGTGGAAAATAGTATTTGGCAAGTTAGGAATTGATTATCGAGAATGAAGAAGTTTTTACGGTTAGTATTTTTTAGATTTTATAGTGGCATGGAGACATACATGTGCAGAATTGATATGAAAAAAAATTCGACTTTTAATCGACTTCAATGAGGATATAAAAAAGATTTGTTATAAACAGTATTCAAATTTTTAAAACTATCCTTAACATTTGAGATAAACGTTATCCTATATTATTGTAACAAGTAAAAAACGCCTTGGCAAATTTTTAACGCGTGAGACATTGAGCAAATTTGAGATGTAGAAGTAAAGAGCAAGTATTTCGTCCGACATCGTAAAAGATCATTACACCGGTAGAAACATTCCGCAGAGCTCTTTTTGTTATTAAAATAACGGTTAGAAAGTTACGCAGATTACATTTGGTGCTATAGTTTCAATCATTAAATCATTATTTTGACATCACTTTTATGAACCATAAATAAAATTTGTTCTCCTTATCCAGCATTAAAAGGCCTCGCCTCGACATAAATTTCAATACGATTTCACTATTTATGTAAGAAAGCATTTCTCATCTTACAATTATCGGTAATTAAAATTTTGATATCCAGGTATTTAATCCGTCGATATTGAAAACCAGAAAATAAGTAATATCGATTGTATTACATTCATGTTTCATTTAAATAAATCAATTTAAACTATTCATTCAAAGGATGCAAAATTAGTCATTATCTTTATATAACGCGAAAATCCATAAAATTTCTAAAGTTACTGAAGCCTTAAATTATTTTAGCTTCGATAGCTTTTGAGTGAAATCGTAAGTTAAAACCGAGAAATTCAATTTTGTCAAGAGTCCAAATTGCGCATTTTCAAATAGCGTGACTTTGCATTTTGGCAAATAAGAAAATCATTTGTCTCTTGAATTTAACATTTTACAAATTAGAAAAAATCTGACCTTAGCCAAACAAAATAAAGCTGTAAACTGATTAATTATTACAATCTACTTATACTTTTTACTCGAGACAAACTTAAAACGTAATAGATTCACTTATACTTGCTCCTTGCATACAACATTAATATTTCTTTAATTATAATAATCACAAGCTCTTTAATTGTCAAACGAAAGGCAGAAGCACCTTCGCGCTACTGCCAACAGCAACATTTCAATTAAACCTTAATTAAATGATTTGCTCTATTAACCATGTACTCAGCGTCAAGTACGATAACAAGGCGCACTTCATTACGAAATAACGACTTACCACTCGAAGAAATCCAGAAACTACATCGAAGAAATACACACACACACGCGCACGGGCGCAGGCCTGCAATCAGGCAACCTGGCACGCGAAAAATCGCGCGTCGCCTCGCAACAATTACGAGTAACGGTATGCCGAGCCGTGTGTAAAATTGCCACCGGCGCAAGATGCACAGTGATTTTTTTGAAGCCAGGAGCGAGACGGAGAATATCTGTCAAGGCTGGTTCGTGAAAGTGAAGCTTTTTGCCACTCGGCGAGCGTCGCTGCCGGATAGAGGAGTGGACTTTTTCGAGGAGGCGATAACGGATTCCTAATGGCGCGCTTAGAATTTTCGGAGGTATTGTTCGGTTGGGAGGCTTTGGTGCGATAAAAGTGCGATAGCGAGTGAGAGGCATGTTGCTAATTATTTTGTAGAATTTATATGTGTTGCAATTTTGTATTCAGGAAAATCGGTATTTTACTTTCTATGAAAATATGTAAATTTATATAGAAATTTTTATATAATTACTTGGTATGTGCAATAGTTTTCATATAGCAAAACTTTACATATTCACAGACAAAAAATGTTTGAATTTAATGCATTTTGTATCCAAAGATAAAGTATAAAGTATTCCAAATTACATTATTTCCTGTATGAAAGTTTATTGATACAAACGATTGAAATTTTATACACAAAAATATAAATTTTATTGAATATAAACATTGGTGAATGTGCGGAAGTGATACTTAATTACTTATTTGAATCAAGCTTTCAAATATATTTTTACATTAATTTTAAAGATCTTTTTTTACCAGTTCAATAATATTTTGTTAAATTTCTGACTACTTCGAGTAATTATATCCGAATAGTCATTATTTTATAGTTGTCTTTTAAATATAAATTCTGTACATCAATAGAAAATAAACTAACATAACAATAATTGCATACACCAAATTAAAACTCGCCACAGAAAAATCCCATTTTTAACACAGATCGATAACAAGAGCAACTACAACCCTACGGCCAGTAACCAGATGATCAGACTCTCGGCCACGTGCGCTCACTCCATCGTTTCGCATTATCTTTGAGCTCGATGCGCTCGTCAGCCTGCTGTATTAGCTGCCATAAACGGACGCTGCATGAGATTCGACAGATTACATTTGGTCGCAAGAAAAAACGCTTTTACCGTTATGCGCGAGCGCAAAAAAGGAAGGGAGAGCGAGATCGGCCCTCTGCTTGTTCTTTTTTTATTGCTGCTGCAGCACGAGAGTGTGAAGGAGAAAAATGATTGTCCGGCGATGAGTTTTCTTCGGTGAGGCAAGTAAAAAGTTCTGTTTTTTTTTCTCTGTTCAAGGTATATGATACCTGAGGGTATAATAAAAAACGACGTGTTTGTTTTTCCTTTGGATACCGGGTGCATTGAAATGATTTTTGTGTGGATAACGGTTGTTTTATTATGCGCGTCACATCTTATTTTTGGTAAAAAAAGATGGGTCTTATAATTATGTTGAGATTTTTTATGTAATTGAACTAACATTTGTTTTAGATGGATGATTTGTAGATATAATTAATAAGAGAGTAATTATACTACAGCTAAAAGCACTTTCTTTAGTATGGAGATTAGAAGATTAATCAAATTAGAAGAAACGTTACACAGAAAAAAGTTAAATTAAAAAAGAAACTGTAAAAAATAGTGAATGTGTCGATATTCGAAATAATGCCGATCAAAAAGAGAAAATTTGTTTACCGATTTGTTTAAAAATTATACAGCATTACTTTTTTTTATTCACTACTTTCATTTGTACAGCCTTGCGTTTTTTCGGAATATTCCTTCCGTACTTGTCATGAATCACCCAATAAGACAAACTTGTTGAAATTAATTCTACAGTTTTTCCATGTTTTACACATCCCTAAAACTGTCGTAATTATTCTTCTATAATTACTCAGGTAATTGTTACCTATCTATGGCGCAGAGGAAATCAGTAGCCACGTCGTGAAGAAAGGCTGGAAGGTTAAACTTGGACAAATTTCGTAAAATGTATCCAGGTTACCCTTCCAGTATAAAAACTTCGTTAAAAAATTCGTCTTGTTGGTGCAGCCGTACGCTCACCCATATTAATTACAGCTACGCTCAACACTGCTTAGTTTGACTAATCACACCAATGCATATCCGAGGATCCCTCCAACGGCGCCTCTAATCTCACAGCAATAATTTATCAGAAAACTTTCTAATCTGTCAATACAAAAATTATTTTGATCAACGTTATCAGCACAGCATCATCTCATCGCGATTCAACTAAAATTCAAACTTATTAAAACACCTCCCAATTACCCACCTTTTCCTATCGATTCCTCAAAACGCCATTAAGACGCACCGCACACACCCAATCCTTCGTCCAGCTACACTCAACGCCAAGAATCTCCAACATGTACCAGAAGAAAATTTATTTAACGATCCAATTATCCGCGTATACAGACAAAGCCTCTCAATCCCGCAACTATCACCGCACCTCTCCGGATTTCTCTTTCTGAAATGCGTTATATGCATATGTACGCGCCTATCTTTGCAATCTCGAACCATACGCGTATATAACACCGTCTAACCAGCCGCTACGCTCTGGCGTCAAAACGCGCTGTTGGTTTACAAGCGAAATCCAAGGCGCGGTGATATCGAGCCCGATACGTCGTGAAATTAAGCGCGCGATTTATAGGGTGAGGGTCAGAGGCTTTAATTGAGGTTAGGTTCGAAGGAGGTTTGCGGAAATTCTTCGCCTGCAGCTTTTCAAGGATTTCGAGACTATGTGCACGCGTTGATCAGAGGCGTAACTGCGCTCTCGTTAATTAAGTTTCCGCGCGCTCTACTTCCAAGTGGAATTTTGCAATTTTACGTGATGTTTAAAACTGGTTTTGAGGTTAGGTTGGCTTTGGCTGTATTTTTTAATTAATAACTTTCGGTGCGTTATTAGTTTTTGTCGGGTTTGAAAAAGAAGGTTTTTGCATAGAATAGATGACTGAAATATACAAAATATGTAAAATATTTATTAATAATGTAATTGAATTTTTTAATTATAATATTTATGTTTACTGATAATCAGTATCATTAATGGAATTTTTTATAGAAGCGAAATTAAACTCGAGTTGCTAGAAAGTTAACATTTATGCAAATCATTCGCAAAAAAGTACACTATGACGTAAAAGAAGAAAAAACATTTAATCGCTATTTAATGTTTTACAACCAACATTTTATTGCAGTTAAAAACAAATATAACTTTATGTTTTTTTACAAATATCTTGTTAAAGCATATAAAGTTGAAGTGGTACAATAAAAATTTTATTGTTTGACGTAAATATATTTATTCATACATTAGAATTAAAATAAATTCGATATACAAACTAATTATTTATATTTTAGTCACTTCAAACAAAAAACAAATATATATAATAAAAATATTTTAATTTTATATACTTTAATTTTTATCTATTCACTTTTATAATTTCACTTACACTTATTTTATTTTACTTTTAAAATAAACAATACTTATTTTTTTTATTTTTAAAATAATCAATAAAACTGAAAAATATAGCTTAAACCGCTGGAATTTCGTTTATTTAACAAAATCATCTCCAATTAAAATGGTTTATACTACTTAACGTGTTTACATTCAGCTTACTATGGCAACTAAAAATAGAACATGCAGACATTATGAGCTTATGTAATTTAATTATACTATACAAGTACATTCTTCTTTGTCAAACGACTGAATGTTAAAAGTAAATTGGCATTTCTCATTGTGTGTTTTCAGGTAAGTACTTTTCCTGTTAGCACGGCACGATAATTTTAAATACTGCAAACATTGTTTCTTCTTCCCTCCTTACTAGGTTAAGATTATTCAATTATTTCCAAATTACAGTAATAGCATTCTAACATTTATCTGAATCATTTAATAAATTTCAAAACTTTAAAAAAGCCTCAAAAAACTCAAAAGACTGAATTCACTCGCTTAATCATCCAATCGATACCATCTTCCCTATCATTTCGCCTTAATAATCGCACCTCTCGGCCACAATAGCAACTCTCACTAAAGCCCAGCATTCCTCCAACTCCCACGAAAGAAACAATAAAAAAAAAAAATCGGCAACTACGACTCAGTCCGCGGGGTAAAATCTTCTCACGGAGTCACGCTGCCCATAGACACAATAGGAAGACGAGCGCGAACTTGGCGCGGAGATTATACGCTTCGCTGCACCTCCAGCTTTATACTCCTGCGCTCGCGAAATTCTGGCGCGCCGGAGCCGCGGCTGGATTTGCATACACGCGCTGCACACGCGACCAGGCGAGGCGGACACGCGATAGACCGAATTCCGAGCCCGGAGAGTCACGTTCTTTTTTTGCATCGCGGGCTGTGAGGTGGGGGCGTATTGATCATTGAGAGAGGATTTTTTTTATGTAAGGCTTTTTTTGTGGGCTAATGCGGATTGTTGAGCGTTTTGGTGTTTATGTATTGATGTGGCTTGAAATTGATTAGTGTTGTAAGAACAGTTAATTGATTGAATATGGAATTTTACTTTTAAAGCTTTTTTAGAGATACAAAGTAGGCAGTATTGGAATCTAGGTTAGTTACAGAGCGTTTTCATGAAAACTACGTATTACAAAAATCACAGAGGCGTTTTAACTGGAATAAAAATATTTGTAGCTGCACCTAATTTTCACTGTGATTTCTAATTCTGAAACTCTTACTGTCACAATTCCCATTGGTAATTTTTGTAATCTTATAATTTTTTCACTCTCTGTATCATTTCCAAGTATAAATTAATAATCTAAATTAAAAATCTAGAAATCTTCAGTTAGTTGTAGCAAATCGTAAGTAGGTGAGAACACAAATAAGTATAATCAGAATCGTATAAATATTGAGAGCGTAACTTATTCGTAGCTACAACTAGTTTATATTTGTAGAAATACTCTTAATAATCTACTTGCCATTAATTTTATTGTAACATTTATATCGAACTAAAAATTTGTAACAGTTAATTTAATACTAATTAATTACAATAAATGATTACAGACATTAAAATAAATCTTACATTTTCTATTTAAACGGCCACTGTCCTTTGTCTTTGAAAACATCATCAAACGCTCACTTAAATAAAAACGTCACTTAAATTTGGCTTTAGGCGTATTCGCCAAGGTTAAATATAAAGCGGCCTTTAAGCCTTTACTCTTTGCGCCCTCTTTCAGTGACACAAATCGCCAGTGCGAAAGAAGAAAGACGAAAAGAACAAGAAATGCACAGGATTTATTGTACATGCACTCACATATTCTGCTCCCGAATTTTGTGTCTTACCCTTCTTTTGAAAGACTGATGACTTTGATTCAAAAAAACGTTTGAACACTTATTTGAAACGGCAAAATTTTGTATAACATTACTTAATACGCAAAAAATGATTTAAGTATAAAATATTTATTTGTAAATTATTTGAAATTATTAATGGATGACTTTATAAATAAATTCTTGCATATATGTTAAATTGCATAAACTTATTTTTATATAATATTTTAATAAAAAACAAATTGAATCTAAAACGACGTAAATAAAGGGTTTTTCATAATTTAAAACCAAACTTGATGGAGAAATTACTATGGAAGTCATCATCAGTGTATTCATTCTTCTATAACGAGAAAAATTGAAACATGGCTTGGGGCGAGCTTAGCCTGACTTGGGAAAGATGTACCATAGGTCAAATTGAATATTCTAATAAGAGGGTTCACAATTCTGATAATTTAAAAATAATAATCTTCCCATAGTCCAGAGTATTAATTATTTAATAATTATACAAGCAATCACCGTATTAAAACAATAAGAATTTTTTTTTAATTTTCTTTCATTCATCATTTTTTTTATTAAGAATGCAACAAAATTTACTAAATTTACTTAATTTTTTAGCACCGTCGATAAGAAAGAAATATGTTTTCATCAAAACATAAATATTTAACTTTTAACTATAATTCTCATTTATTTTTGTTTTATCCACCGATCAATCATTTTTGTTATATGAACAAAAGTAAACAATTCAAATAAAAAATGAAAGTTTATAAGATAAATTTCGTGCACAATTCAATATAAACAATAAAAAAGTAGACACAAGAATATCTGCTCTTGAACTCAAAATTCTTCAGGTCCGTCCGTCACCTCTAAAAATCAGGATTCCCTAACCCGCACATCAATCACTCGCGCTGCCATCATTAAAACCCATGTACGCCATCAAGCTATCCCTCTTTGACACCCAACTACGCTTTACTTTCACCGCAGCCACACTTCCCCCGTCTAAACCTTAAACAAGCCGACAACATCATTAGGGCGCTTGCGAAAAATTTTCACTCGCGCGCGCCTGATCCCAAGAGGCGAGGCTCGAGAAAATACTTCTACTTGGCCAGCCCTAGGTTATCGACTTCCTGCTACACCTGCGAGTTATAACGAAACGCAATGGAGTTTGTCTTTTAGAGGCGTTAGCTTTAAGCTGGGTTGGGTCAAAGTGTTCTTGGCGGAACAATGAGTGGCGACGAGCTGCGAGGGCTTTTCGCAAGTCGCTGGACTGTGACTGGATTCGGCTGGAGAGGTGGCCAATGGCGTGGAAGATCTGTGAACTCGCGCGAGAAAGAACGCTGAGATATATGGTGAAAATGTGCGTTAAAAATTGTTCTTGAGTTATAGCGGTGGCGATGCTGTTTTCAATGGAAAATTTATGTAGTGATTGATTCTATTATCCGTTTGAAGTAAAACATTTACTATATTTGAATAAGAAAAAATAATTAAAAATTTTTGTGCATATAACAAAATATAATAATTATTGTGAAACTTCACGTCCAAACTTAATATCAATAATTTTACAAAAAAAAAATTATAAAAAATTATGAAGATAAAAAAACAAGGTCTATAAAAAGACAGCGCCTGTCATATCGTTATCAATCTTGAGTCACCACAAGGACCGATCACGAATATACTACTTGCCCTTGAATGCAACACTGATTTAACGGATTATTGACTTTTTTGGACCAAGATAGAACGCGGTGAATGAGGCTAAAATTTATGCCTTACGGATCTCATCGGTGTCTCCAAGCCGAGTAAGTTGCTAATGCGATTCTTTGGTATCGAGTCTTATTAGACGCGTCGTTGCCAGTGGTAACGCAAACGTATTTGACAAACAGATGAAGTTCCGTGGAAAAAATGGTTAGACATTATGTGTATTTGTTTTTGATTTATCGCAGGGCATATTGCAAGGTGAAAGAAGATAAGGAAGAAAATGGTTTATACAGCTTACGTACTGATTTAGAGTTTTTTAAAAATACTTACATTAATTTATTAAAAAATTAACGACACTAATTCAGAATTAAATTTTAATATCATCTTAATAGCTTGTAAGGCAAATAAAATTACGTTACGTTTATATTGCTCTGATATATAAATATGTATTATCTATAAAAGTATTACCATCACTGTTTTGATGCAAAACTATCAATTATGTGCTGTAATGATCTTATTGTATTCGTTATGTTCCTTACGACCTTTATCACTTGCAAACAACTGAATTAAATTAGAATGATCGGATTTCAATTCTTAAAAAGATTGTTTTGATTAATTTGTATGTATTTTATACACATGAAAATTAGATAATTTTTATTTGCGGTTATGATCAATTTTTAAATTTTTAATCTTTTTATGTGATACACATTTATAAATAATTATTAAAAACTTTTTAAAGAATTAAATTCTTAAAAAAATAATATAAGTCTGGTTAAGTAGCAGATCTTACGGAAGGTAGTTACTGTTAATTGAGTAAATATCAATTTCAGCTTAATTATATATTCAGTTGTCAAAAGATAATGGATAATACGATGGCCTAGATATTATTTAATGCACACGCAAGCCAAACTCAACACGCCCATATACGTCAAAAATAGTATAAAGATGACAGCAGAATGTATCTGATAAAATCTTTTATACCTATATACCTGATTTTTTTTATTGAATTCGTTACATTTTTGAACATATTATCCTATTTCATTTGCACTTCACTTGAAAACTGTAACAAGTTTATACAAACATTTATAATATTTTATGAAAATTTTTAAATTTATTTGGATATTATAGAAATAAAGGATATGTACTCATACGACCTATTTCTTATACTGACCTACAAATGAGTTTCTCACTCTTATCAATAAATGATCTTACTTAAATTATGATGCTATACAAAATACGAGTTATTAAAAATTATGAACGAAAAACTGTCTAGAAATTTTTTATGTTTAGAACTAATTCTACATATAGTCTTATGATTTTTAAAAAGTGCATGATAAACAGTCATCACAAGTATATCAATTTTCTGATTATCCAATAAATCTAAAAAAGGAAAAACGTAACCAAACAAAAATATATCCAAAAAAATACTGATTTTCATAAATTCTTGCAGTTTGGCACCAAACCACCTCATTTCCTGAAACTCGAAAATACGAACCTCTTCCAAGTCACAGTCTCGCTAACGACCACCGACCGGAGAGGTACAATCTCCGCGTTTTCGAAGTCGCAACACTACCGGTAGCACAGCCCTCTTCATTAGCCGAGTCTCGCGTGGGTGTCGGCGACGACGACGACAACCAACCTTCGAGCAAGAGGGATGGCGTGTGGCTTGGAGTGCTTGTTTCGAACATGCGATTCGTGACAAAACGTGTGGCTTCTCCAAAATTTACCAAATATGGTCGGGTAGCTTCCGTCGAAGATTATTTATTTCAAGGGAGTTGGGGTTATTTACAGTATATTCACGGCGGAGGAATCGATAAAAAAAAACATTTTGGAAATAAAATAACCTCGTGTGATTTTCTACTCGAAGATGTACTTAACAGTAGCACATTGCCGTGCCAAAAGCAAATTCCAAAGCCAGCTCCGCATACATGCGAGCGTAAGCAGCCTTAATTTCGCTTCCGTCTGGGGTAGTGGCTTCGAATTTCATGCCTAAGAAACACGAGGTTGACACTCTTGCGTATATACTTTTCAGCTCCTCCTACCGCCGAGACAAGCGGACAAAGAGACACGCCAGGCAGTAGGTGGAGAAACAGCCGCTAGACGCTTTAATTGAAGCGGGATGATGTCGCGCGTGTTGGATTAAGTCAGAGGCGAGGGCCTGGACCTTTTTTTTCCCGGATGTTCCGAGAAGACGAGAGATGAGAAGCGAGCGTTTATTTATGCTAGCTTGCTGAGCGCATATGAGAGTGACGGAGGGTATGAAAAATGGTTTTGTACTAAGAGGGAGTTGTGAGGGTTTTGTCATTGATTAGTGCACTTAGAAGTTTAGAAAGTGGTACGTGATGTAAAGAGGTTGTTTTATGAAGAATCGAGCAGAGATGTCAGAATTAAAATTATAATTGAAATTCATCGTAAAATTTAGTTAGTGGTAAGAAGGGAGGACAAGTCATTTAGATAAATTGTTCTCTAAGGCTCGGTAAAAATTATCTTCGAGAATAAAATGAATAAAAGTTTTTGTTTTTATATATAAGTGTAATAATTTGAAAATTCAATTTATTTTATGAAATTTCCTGTTAAATTTGATTTACTATAAACTATCAAATATTATTTTTCATCGCACTTGCAGTCTTTCTTAGATTATATCGAGAATTAATCTAAAATTGACTTCGGTTCAATATCTTGTATTTTTTCAACAGTTACGAATTTTATATTATAATATAGAGTAAAATAGAGCAACTTTTCAAGAATATCGAATTTTCAATACGATTACGCTTTTTGTACGTGTTTGAAAATTAATACAAACATCAATTATGTTGGTCTAAAACAAATCCTTGAAGTATATAGGTCATTCAAAAGGAGAAAGTATACATGAGTTTCAAAATATTACTGAAATCAATTCTTCTGTTAATAGGATAACAAAAAATTCTTAGAAATTCAATAGATAAGATCATAATCTGATTATCATTAATTTATCCGACAATCGATTTATAAATTCATAAACTTTTTTCACCTATAAATCTTATACACATGTGATATTAATCGTGAGCGGAAAATACGATTGCTAAGGCGTAGCCCTAGACCGACAATCTTCGTGCAAGCTCTTGGCATTAAAAAAAAAGTATGTACATACAAGTACAAATGTCTTTTGTCTATTATTTAAGTTTTCTCACGAATAAAAGATTTGCGAATAATAGCTATAACTAAAGTAATATAAATCGTTAAAATCATATTTATTCATATTGTTAAAAAATGATTGTTTTTTAATTCAACTGTTGACCTTAGCTCAAAAATACTTATTTCATTAATTATTTGGAAACCAGCTTTAGGTTAATTATTATAATGATCATTGCAATTCTTAATTAAACAACTTTTTTCCAAAAAAGTTAGCCGAAAACATCATGGTATGGCACAATATCATGAATCATTAAGGTGCAGGTTTGGTTTCGCAAGCGGATTGTGTATTTTTTCGCTATAAAGGCAAGTGCTTAAGGAGACACCTCGTGGAAAGTGTGGAAAAGTTCCGTGACGAATCACGAAAAAGATTGTATCGTCGAGGCGTGAATTACCTTTAGCGAAAGCGACGCAATCGATCCTTTAATGTTCTTATTAACGTATTGCTTGAGCACCTATTGCTAAATACATTTTAGTACTAACGACAAAATTAGTTATGTAAAATACGATGGACATGCCCGTTCTTAGGTTTGAGATGCAAAAATTCAACATACCTATAGAAATTTATATATAAATATATTAATATACACTTTTACATATATTATAGGATATCCTTAATTACCGAGATAATGAACAGTACGTGTACATTAAAATAATTTATATATCTATAATTTTAACGTCTAAGACACGTACACAGCTTAGAGGATGCAAAAGAAAGTAAAAACATAAAGTATTTAAAATAATTCTTGGTAAAAATCAGAAAATTATAAAAAAAAACCATAATTTATACGAAATAGCATCGTTACACGAGACACTATGAATTGCAACAAAAAGCAAATAATGTAAAGGAGGTTATCCCAGCATCAGCAGACGGTGATCAATCGATAAAGAACACGAAAAGTGAAACTACTCAGCATTGATACAACACTCGGTATTACAACGATCTGCAGCTTGCTAATTCACAAATTTTCCTTAATTAAATGTTCTCTCTCAAAGACAAGCCTAAACCGATTTCTAAATAAAAACGAGCTTGTTAGAAGCCAGGCTAAAACGATCCGTTGCGTGCAATTTAGAAGTAATTAACAATGCAAAGCGTATCTTCCGTGCGTAATTTTCACTGCTTTCATTTGCGGGACGACCGATTCCGATAAATTGTTTCGCACCGCGTGCATCACCTGAGATTTTACGTGTTACGCGTCATAAAGCATTGCGAAATAAGAAAAAAACGTTTAGTTGGGAAGGTAAATACTGATAGTAATTGTTTAATGATAATTGGAGTTTTAATCGATCGTTTTAAGATCTGTAATTTTTTTATGTTGATAGCGTATAGATGAAAGTTAATTAATGGTTTCGTTTTATTGTCGCAATTATATTTTAGGATTAAAAAGATTCATTAATATTATATAAATACTGTATCGAAAAGTGTAAAATTTAATCTATTATTAAAACTTATTTTTGATTTTCATTACTAAATATACAAACATATATAATACAACAGTAACTAAAGAAAAAAACCATAAAACCACAAACAAAATCATTTGCCATTCACTATTTCATCACAGCAGCAAGTAAAACCTCTCTTACCGTACCACCATAAACCAAATAAAACGGCTCCACTCGCGGTCACCCGGATGCATTGTTTATATAGGCGCGTGGTTTCTCGGCACATAACTTATCGGCGAGAAGAATCCGCGAGCGGTCGGCAGCACCCCGTGAAGTGGTCATGCAACGATGGCCTTAATTACCGCTAATACCGTTTGATAATGCCCAGTTAAGAGCCGCTAGGCAATAAAGGAGCTGCTCGCGCTCGCGCTTCTTCTTCAATTAACTTTCAATGGCCGCGGCCAGGATAAAAATCAGCGCGCGCTCGTGATTCCACTGCGCGAGCTGCACTGCACCGATGGGCCTCCCCGGTGCAGCCTGGAGTTCTTTTTATTTTCTTCGCGCCTCGGTGGGAAAACGACGGGACAACAGAGTCGAGTCGTTGTTGCAGCCAGCGCGGGCGTAATCGCTGAGAAATGCTGGTTGTGAATTCGATTGCGAGTGACGCTGCGTTTGAGTTGATTTGAAAGCTTTGTGCTTCTTGTTGCGGGTGATTGAAGTTGGATAATGCTAATGCCGTAGGTTTATTTTTAGTCGGGTTATGGTAGCATGATTTTTTCGCTGGGCTTCTCTGATTTATTATTTTTAGTTTGTTGTTAGAGGACAATAGCTTTTGTTTTATGAGGACGCGTTGTGACGGCGACATTTTTGGAATGTAAGATTTTCATGAATTTTAATGCATTTGAAGTTCCTGACTCAGGATAAATGGTTTTTGGAATTATGTCTGCATGCTTGTTATATGAGATAAAATTATGAGTTCATCGTAATTCTTGGATGCGTGCACTGAATGCCCTCAAATTTTACAGGTACATTAAACTTGGACTACGGACTATATCTGATATGCGCAGTTATACTGATTAGATTTTAAAATCAGTTGATAATATCAAAGCTTATTAGGGAAAAACATATTTTGAAAAATTATATTTAAAATACTATGCATGTTTTGAAAACATGTATGCAATTCATTTTCTAAATATGCTTAAAGTAAGAAAATTGGAAATGATGTATTTTAATAAACGAATTAATTTTTTATCTTTTTTAAGTTACAAATTTATGAGTTAATATAGTAAATTGACAGAAACAAATCAAAAATTTCTTTTTTCAGTTTAAATATCATGGTAATAATAACGAGTTATTATTTGAGAAGCAAAAAAGCATTTTACTAAAGCAGTTATTAGAGATTTTTATTAACAATGTTAGTTAAAGAATTATGGAATTTTGTCAAACTCAGAACTAAAACTTTATATACATTGAGCAACTAAATTTCATCAAGTTTTTACGCAAACTATTTCATTATATGCAGTCGTTGAAACGTAGTACAGCTGCTATAAAAAGAATACTTTATGCTGTAAACTCTCCGGAAAATTCTATAAATTTTTCTACAATAGAACATTTTTCTAGGAGAAGTACGTGATAAAGTTCCACAAGCCATAAACCTCTTACATTTGCAAAAATAAAAGCTTTTTATTACTTTTTTAAAAAATTTATTCACAAGAACTGCGATGAAAGACAACATTTTATTTGTAAAATTATGTTTTGCTACTTCCACATGCCAACCGCACAATGTGGAATGGCAAAAGGTTCGATGAACGCGGAAATGTGCAGCCTAGTTCCCGCGGATCTGCGTTATCGGAGCAAAACAGTAGACGATCTATATGTTTGATAAATAAACTTATTTGTCGGGATATTAATCATTTTACCTTTACTTCAACTCCAGGCTCGTTCGCTTGTATACAAGAAAAATGATCAGACTCACCTGAAACAGAGCGAAAAGGGTACTCGTCAGTTATAATTATATTTTTATATATTTGTATAGATATAAATATGATAGGATTATATAAAAGGGGAATTATTTTGTTTTTACGTATAATTAATACATTGGAAAGTGTTGGAATTTATGATTTTTGGATTGTTATGTTAAGCAGTATATTAAAATTTATAACTTTCAACTTTCTAAATGAATTTCTTTGAAAATATTTTATAATCATTTATATTAACTTTTTCTTTGAGTAAATAAGACACTTATATCTTGATTATTTATATCATGTTAAAATTTACGACTGCAAGGTATTTGAAAGATTATTTTTCTCTTTGATTAATCCACTGCTTAGTTTTCTTCATCTAAGATTGAAACTACTATTAATTAATTAATTATACACCATCAATTTCGTACAATATTAAATCACTTAAGATGATAGATTTTCACTCATTTTTTAGAGGTCTAAAACAAATTACATGTTATTAACATGAATGTATATTTTACATTAGTAAAATGTGTTTAACAAGTATGTCAATTCATTTAGTGTAAGCAAATTCACATATAACTGCTTTCGAGTTCATAACAAGTCTTTCTTACAATACCACACATTTTTTTCGTGGCTCACAATGCAAAATTCTTTTGAAATTTTTATGAATACGATACATGATTACCGCAAGCCACACTTTGATTGTGGTCAACTAATCCCTCGAGGCGAATTCATGAATTCCGATTGGTGAATAATAATTATATAAGTAAATTCTTGAATCTGGTTACAACGGTTGGAAACAACGGTTTTTCTCGGATAATTTTATAATAACGTTAAAAAACCTGTTAGTAAAGATTTTGATTCGTAGACAAAAAAAAATTTTGGAATACTAATTAAGCATTTTGTATTATATTCTGAATTGCAGCAGCTAGGCTCCTTCATGGATAAAAGTTAAATCTAAAATATATAAAATAAACAACTTAACTTTATCTAACAAAAAAAATATATACTTGGGCAACTGTATAAAATAAAGTAAAAAATATTTGCTCAAATGTAACATTGAATTCAATAACTAAAACTAGCAAGTAACTTAAAGAACCAATCAGGGGTCTGAAACTACTAAAAAGGCATATAGTCCATTTAAACAATCCTGGCTACATGTTCTTAATTTTTCCAGATCCTAAAATTCAATTCTCTTTCAACCTCCCGCTGGAAACGCGCACCTTCCCTCGACCAAATCTCCAACTAAAACGACACCATCGCTTGCGCACCTGCCTCGTCAGACACCTGCAGAACCGGCAAAGTCACCCAAGCTTCCAGCTGATACCACCGCGTGGCGCCACTCGCTTAAAGCGCTCGCAACTGCCTCTCGCGGCAAACCCGCGAACTCTCAAAGCTATTCGCGCTGCACTTCTGGACACTTTTAGAGTGCGCGCACTCGTTCTTGTATATACTCTGTCTCTATCTCCCCTCCCACTCTCTATCTCACTCTTTCTCTCGTCTCGCGAAATCGGAGGAATCGATGCGTGCGCGAGCGAGTAGGGAGCTCGCGCGCGAGCGAAGGGCACGGCTTTTGCTAGTGGGTAAAATTAGATTCGCACACGCTCGAGCGCAGAGTAGGGCTGTCTTTGCGCAGCGCTCGGGAC
The DNA here is from genome assembly GCA_900480035.1 of Eupelmus urozonus. Lineage (NCBI taxonomy): Eukaryota > Metazoa > Arthropoda > Insecta > Hymenoptera > Eupelmidae > Eupelmus > Eupelmus urozonus. The sequence continues at coordinate 36,005 of UELX01000785.1, forward strand.
GAGTGGCGCATACTGCGGTGGTAGATATATCGAGGGGTTGGTTTTTCCGTTGGTCATCATAGATATATGTTGTGTTAGAGGTTTTTGTTTGAACTTGGAAATTTTAGGTAATTTAATTTATTGCATTCGATGCAGTTCTGAAAAATTATATCTTGTCGATTGAGCAACATGAGTATATGTAAATTTTATTGTTTATAAATATTTTAAAAAATTTAGAAATGGAGATTACTCAGATCGTATTGTGTTTTATCTAATATTATTATTACTATTTTTACTATAATAACGTGAAGAGTTGCAAGTGTCTAGTAAAACATTGCTAGACATTTTTAATTTCAGAGAAATGTCAAGAAGGCACTACTTTAGCTTGATACTTAAATATCATTACAACACACCGCTTAAAGTGTTTGTTTTTAATTTTATACCCTATACTTATTTACTAACTGTTCCGTTATTAAAGCTACTTCAATAACAAGTACTTTGTTAAACAACTCACAACTGATCAATCCCATCACCGCTTAGCAAACGAGACAAGCAAAGTTTTCAAAAAGACTGACCCACTTGTCAATGTTTAATCGTCAAAAAATATCACACTAGTAGTTGCTTAATTGACACACAATGGGACCATTATAAAACGTTCGTACCTACACAGTCAGCTGTTCTCTCTCTCTTCCCGCAAAAACGAGTCCTCCGTGACGAAACATCATCAGTCGCTTTAATTCCACAATTGTTCCCGATTTCCGCGTATCAAAATGAAAATCCATCACGCGAGCCAGACGGCGCAGCACGAAATAGCTCGCGAATCCACTTTTCAGTTCTCGTTCATCCGTCGTTCGCTATGCCACGACAATGACGGAAAACAGCGCGGCGCGTGTAATTATACAGAGCCGAGCTCGGGGCGATTCCGCGAGAAGAGGGCCTGGATTACACGTTGCGCTACCCGAAAATTGTCGACTGTCTGCTTTGGATTGATTGTGGAAACGACAACTGCGTTGCACTGTAATTTTCGAATTAAAACGCGGACTCGAGATTTCGACTGTTGCCGACGAGATGGGAATGAGAAGCGCTTTCTTTTGAAGCGAGATAATGCAAAAGAGGCCCGCTGACGAATGTATTATGGATTTTGAGAGCTACGGAGCGGAGAACGTTTCTGGGAGATGAAATGTTGCGCGGCAACGTGATTAATCGTGCTTCGGAAGGATGCAATTCATGAGGGCTTTGAGCTGAGTGATGGGGCAAGACAATTATGAAAGTAGAAGAATAATTGGCTACGATTGAAATACAAACTATGTTTGGCGCGTAATTCATGTGAATTTTATGCAATAATTGCTGGGCATCGATCATGAATTCGCGGGAAAGAAGATGTTTCTTACAGTTACAAATTGTGTTGTTAATAACAGGGATTATATTTTAATTCGAGATGGTTATAAACAATTTTTGTATTAAGAGGCCAGTTTGTTAATTCAACAAACACTTTGTCAAAACTTTGCAATATAATCGCTGAATGTTTTCAAACGTAAATGAGTTAATTAATAAAACCAGATTAACTAGGCTAATTAGTTTAATCTCACAAATTAATGGTCATTTTTTGAATAACTTGAATGTGTAAGTTTCAAAGATTTTTACAAGTTTGGAAAAGATTAGTATTAGTAACTAAACGCAAACATCTTAATTCAACTTTTTATTCCAATTCTGTAAACTAGTAGCACATAAGATTCATTAGATCAAAATAATCAAAACGAGCTTTGCTATCTAAATTATAAAATATCAATCCCATAAGTAATCAGCCATAAGTAGTCAATCCCATTACACACCCACTATAGCTTTCATCCTTGCACCGCAAACTTTCCCAGCACACGAGGAACATCATTCCTACAAGACAAGGACACGTGATCTCAGCAACGGCAAAAGCGCAGGGGTGGAGACCTCTCTTTCGTTTAGGGTCAACTAATCAAGCAGCGACCGTACGACTACCGTTGCTCAGCCCGTTGGGAGAAAGAGTGCCATTATGCAAAGCGGCCATGTCGCGTTTGTAGCTTCATTATTGCGGCGCTGGGATGACCGCAAGCTGTACTTTAAGGAGGGTCTTTCGGAAAATGAGAAGTTAGAGGTTTGCGATGTGGGAGAGAGTTCTCGATGAGCTAGAAATTGCGAGTTAGTCATGTACCAGAACCAGAGATGTTCTTGGACGTATGACTACAGATTTACATTATGATGCTAATTTTAACTTGTAGCGATAGACTATACAATTTTAAATCAATGAAATCGTAAACCAGGTCATTAAATTAATATTTCTATAAAACGTTTCACAGTCTGACGGAATAGCTTAAGCTTTCAGGCTTATCCACACGTCATTTTAAGTCAAATTTATTAGATTGTGCAAAGCTTTAAAGAATCATGACACATCTGCCAATATGGCCTCTCGTCCAGAATCATGAAACGAACCGCTAGTATCCGTTGTATATAAATCACAATGAAACAACGTAGCGAACGTTGCACCGTTTGCGCGCAGTTCCATAAGCGGCTTAATGCGACGATCTAAATTCAGTTGGTGAGTTTGCGAGTACAGGAGGAGGGAGACAGTAGGCAGACTGCAGAAAAGTATATACGATCCTTGGGATAGTAGACAGCTGACTCACGTGGTGGTTGCCATTTTCTAAAAGATATATACTTTCGGAAAATCTTTGCTATTCTTTGAAAAGAGGTATAGTTAGAGCTTAAAAGATAAAGGCTTGGAAGGTTTCATTTCAATTATCAATTATTGTAGGTATATCTATTACAAGAGATTTTTATAAAGATAACCATGAACTAACAAGAAAAAGATCGCAAATGAAAACTGTAAATGACATGAAAGATTAAGCTATTACAAATAATAAAATCAATAGCAATATATTCTTGGCTATAAATAATGTTTTAATCATCAATAAATCTTTAGCTGACATAAATTGCAAATTGACGATACCTATCGCTGAATTTCAATAAATTTATGTAACTATAAAATACCATTTAATTTTTGCCTTTAATCTTACTTATAAGCACAAGCCTAAACGAAATTTAGAACCTCGTCACAGGAAGACCCTTACCATCACACATGACACCTTTGAGCCTTCAAATACCGTCAGCGAATCCTTTTCGCCAAAGGCTTCATGTAACGACATTAAGCATTAGACAAGAGAGGTTGGCGTCGAGAGTAAAGACGGCCCTGAGGGAAGGCGCCAGCATTGTGTACTTTTCCGCCTTTGTGCAAACACTCGGCATTGTTCGAAAAGCGAAAAGATCATCGGAGTGTGGGCGGCGTGATATCTCTCCTTTTTTACGACGGACCTTTTGCAAACAGTCAGCGGAGGCGAATAGTGCTACAACGTCAGGTATACGCACGATGATTCATGATACTAGCGGCACTTTCGACACTTTTGATGCATACGTCTAGCGGAATACGAGAATAGGTGATGGGTAATATCAGAATAAGTAGTGAGCAAAAGATGAATTGCCTGCTAATTTTAAATTGTAAATAATATTCGTAAAGTTAATTTGTAGTTTTTATATTCAAATCGTATACGTTATTTTATGTATTATGTTCCATATATGGATGTTTATGAAAATATATAAAATTAACGTTTTCTATAAAATTAAAGTTATGTTATGTACCGAATCAAAATTTTAATTAGTGTTGATGTTAGATGTAATTCAAACCAATTATCCCACGAATATTAAAAGGTATATCTTACAGATTATCACTAAAATAGTGGATTTTATGGTAGTATCTTTTTTTGTCAGTTATCTTGTATACGAAATAATTGTAAATTATTCAGAAATAATTTTAATCGCTTATTGCAATCGTCTGGTACACAAGTTACGAAGAAATATTATGAATTTATCAAAAATTTAATCAAAATTTAAAATACCACAATAATGATATTTTATTCCTAAACAGTAAGTTATGAAGAAAATTGAGATTAATAAATAAATTAATTCCTTCGCGAAGATTTTCTTCTATCGACGGCCGGTAGTTTAGAAAGACCAATTTGCATTTCCGAAACCAAGTAGCATTTCTATTATTAACATTCTCTTAGGAGACATTCTACAGTAATGTCATTTTGACTCTATATACTGCCATTGATCATAAAAATTTATATGAAATACTTAATTATGTATATTATGCAAATACGCTTAGTACACTGTCTACTTGATGGTTTAAAAAGCTTTTAAAATGTCAATAAATCGAGTGGCGTCATCCAAACGACCTTTTTGGTGACAATCAGCCATATATATTTTCTAAACGAACATATTTTTAAAATATTGAATTTTCCAGTCACCACTTAATTTTAAAATTTCTCCAGAAATTTCCAGTCACATTCCACGCACCTTACTCTAAATAAAGGTAAAGGAAGTGAAAGGTTCAAAAATACACTGAGTACGAAAAACTCTCTCCCTCTTTGCTGAAAGAGACTTTGGAGATAAAAATAGACGAGGACTGAGGAAAGAGGATTCAAAAGAACGGATACGACAAACATCATCGTTCCGATTACATTTAATACTCCTCACTGATTTTCAAAGCTTATAACTTTCAATTTTTTTCAGAATCAGATTGATTAGATAATGTCATACTTAGTTTTTCAAATCACTCGAGTAAGCGAGATATAAATTATTTGATAAAATAAAATATAAAGCTAGAATTTCTTTGTTTTGAGAATTGAATTTCTAAGTTCTGAGATTACACTGGCAATTTAATCTGTGAATATGACCTTGAAAAAGGTCACTCACGGTCAAAAGTAAATTTCTGCTCTACTTTATTATGCGCCACCCACGCAATCAGAGAAGGAACTTGTTTTCTCCTTCACTTGATGAAACTGAAACGTCTCTTGACTCGTGGAGTTCAACAAGTGCATCATACAGCATATTCTCATGTTTTTCGAAACGTCACTATAACATAGTGTTAAACTATTATAATATTGACTTTTAATTTTAACTTTTTTATAAGATCTATTCTTACAACTCTTGTCGGACTTCCCTAAATCTCAAAACTAAATGCAACTATATTTTCGACTCGTAAATATGTTTTATCAGACAGAAAATTGTTAATTTTTTAAATTTAATTTTATTTAAGATATTAATATTGAATGAAAAGAATCTGTATACTTTTATTTTATTTAAAACTAAGTACCATTAACAAAATAAATCAGACTCCTAAAAGCGTTTATTAAATAAATTTTCATTTAGTTTAGTCGTTAAAACTATTTATATCATGACTGTTCTATTTTCAGTTTAAAGGATATGAAATTTGATGCCTGGTTTTTAGAAAAAGTAGATTTGGTATCTATTACTGTATATACGTAAATTGCTCTTATTTAAAAAATAAAAGTAATGTTAGTAACTATTTGCGTATTCATGTTATTTACTGCATATGTATAAGCATTTATTTGTTATCACAAAACAGTGGATTTCTTTTTATAGAAAGAAAAAATAGAAAAAAATCAAATAGCAATATAATCATAATTCACTGATCGTCTCAGCCACTCACAAAACCGTCAACTCACCAAAACCAACTGTCAGAAACATTTACCCCAAACGCAGAATGTCTAGACTTACAAATCTCAACCCATCTCAGAACACGAGTTCCCTCCGAATCAGCTACTCCCCTGAATCCCCGAGGAAATCCAATAACCTCGTTTTGGAAAAATTTGTGGTGGCGTGCACGTCCAGCGGTGCCGGCGAGTCTGCGGCACAGGTACACATCGAGTCGAATATAAATAATTCGAATGAGCAATGCGATTACGGCTCCGCGGCCGATACGGCTTCGCTCGGCATTCTTGCCAGTCGTTCTTTGCGCGCGCGTGGGAGTGACTGTATATCTCGGCGTCGTATATGTACGTAGAAATGCTGGGCTGTACATTCACCTTTATGGATTGCGCCGGTGGAAGGCTTTTTTTGGAATGACCTTTACTGTGAGAGTAGAGTGACTTAAGAATGCAGTGAGTGCGTTAATTTTTTCTTTTCGTTTTTTTAATGAGCTGAAGGTTATTTGTGGCAGTGTTTTATTATCGGATTGAGTGATTTTATTTAGAAATTAAATTTTTAATTTGAACCAAATGAAATTCTAATATTTTTTACGCAATTGGGATGATGTTTAATGTTTTTTCAAAATTAAAGGAATTTCACTAAAATACTTTCCTTCTTATCTAAAGAGAAACTCGATATCTAGGATAAAGTTGCGCCTTTATAGTATAATCGGAGAGTACAAGGTAAGGATGCTTTAAAAATTGTGCTGCAGCAGAAGCAGTAACGGAAATACCTCTAAATATTTATCTTGGACTTTCATCAACGTTTTGTTTAGGACAAAAATAAACAGGAACATTTAAATAGTCGTCATTGAATTTAAATGTTCATACGACACGCATATCTGAGACAAGGTCCAATATATTTATTATATTTATGAAAATTATTCTTTTTTAAGATTAGATATAAAAGATTTTTAACATCGCAAGAAGATAAAATTGGATTACATGCGCAGCAGAATCGAGTTTGGTTTATCGACATTTTGATTTTATCGACCTATGGACGGACTCTTTATTCTTGCAACAACTGCTCATACGCATTCCTCGCTTACTATATAAAACGGTGTGAATAGCCTGCGATCTATAAATACCGGAAATTCACCGGAAAACGCATGCAGTGGTACGACTTGCCGTTTTGTACTACAACATCAAGTTTCCCGACTATGTAAAATCTAATTTTCAAAAGCTCTCTCATGTCATGATATATTTTTTTTTTAATGAAAACTAATCTCTTCAAGTAATCATTTTAAAAAATTGTGAGCATTGAAAATAAAGTTTTCTAATCTACATTATTCTAATTCAGCAAATAAAACTAACGAAGCTTGATAAAAAATTTCTTTTCAGTAAAAAAAGTTTATTTTTAGAATTTGCTACCACGTATTTTATACTATAATAGATTGCATCTATTAAAGTTATGCGATCATTAAATTATTCTGAAAATTATAGAAGATATTTGAGTATTCAGATACATTAATATTTGTACTCACTTTTAGTAAATAAAATTATCTTTAAAAAGAGAGTTTAAGAGTAAATTATCATCATTCATCATTTTTAAATTACCATATACCTAAGATAATTATGCCCTAAGAGCTTGACTACTTTCCATCAGAATTTATGGATAATACACCTGAAATCGATCCACCGCCAACGCAATCAATTACAGAATTACGATCGAGCAGCCTTCTCCAATTACCCATTAATATCCAACCTCTTCCTAAAAAAAGCCCACAAGCCGACTTGAAAAATAAAAAATAAAAGAAACCGCACGATCGCAGCGTACATAGCAAAAGCCCTTATGAATGGTGAATTAGCCTAGACGATAAGACGAGCCGAGAAAGAGAGAGAAAGAGAGGGTAAATCGATTCACCTGCTGACTGGCGCTGCCGCTTACATGCACACACAGTTCGATCAATAAATCGTCCTGCAGGTGAATGCAGTGGAGCGCGCTCCTTTTATAAGCCTTGCACAAACTATCGTCCTAACAACGTTTTGAAGCCGCTCCCACATAAATTTGCTGGCGCGGCAAGCGCATTCTCCAAAAAACTTCCCGGCGCGTGTGCGTGCGTAAAACAGGCGTCGATACACGCTTCCTGGCAGCGTGCATCGAAAGTAGGTGTTTCTCATGGGAACGAGCTCGCGGTAATGGCTGCTTATGGTATCGGGAGAGACTCGCCGGTACAGATTCCGAATTCAAAGGTCAATTGTGGAACGGCGGCGGAAGGAACACGCGGCATTAATTATCCGGTATCTATTGGGGTCTGGACTTTTATTAAGCGATTTCGTGCGTGATCGAGACGTTTGTTTAGGAATTCTTTAGAAAAATTTAATTAGGACATTATTTAATAAATGTAGGACGATATAACCTCAAATTGCGAAAAGATATTTGCAAGGCAAAAGATTATGTGTTTAAATTAATTTACGAGCCATCTTGAATGAGTCATAGCGATTGTTTCACGATATATTCACCAACCTAACTGCACGGTTTCACTCCCTTTAATTGCCTAACAACAAAACACAAGCGATATCAAAACTATATCTTCTTTACCTCGGAGAACAACGGTGACAGGCCAGTTCGAGCGATCCACCCTTCTGCAGCACCACATGGCGACAGCCGAGACTCACTGAAATTCACGCTTTACTGAATTTCGCGAATCGCGGAGAGCGCTAAAATCGAAAGGCCGCCAAGGAGGTTATGTGCTGGCTGCGCGCGCGAGAGGCTGACGTCAGCCCCGTCGGAGGGGTGAACTTGAGTCGCGCAGCCTGCGGCCAGTAGACACATAGACTCGAGGGGTTGGTACACGGCGCCACCACCGCCGCCGCCGCCGACGAGTCGATATATAGACTTGAGGGCGCAGACACGCGACGGAGCTGCCCGTTACCACGTGCTGACGAGGGTGGGGGGAGATTTGAGATATGACCTCCTGGAAGGTCATTAGGACTCACGGGATGCTTGACCGGGTGGGGGTAATCAGGACAGCCGATTTGTTTGAGGATTATTTGGGATGCTGTTTGCGGATGGTGAAAGAAGTAATGGAAAAACTCGTTGTTAAAAGTTGCTTTCTGGAGAAGGGCGAGGGGTCGTTCAACTGGTTCTGAATTTTGCTTTTGAGGTCATATCGAAATGTTATAAATTTAAAGCGTTGACCTACTTGGACACTTTATTACAGTATATTTCTCGTACGATAAAAATGTTTATAATGAGAGAGTATTTAAAAATTCAGAATACCGAAATAGGTTGTTAAATTTTTTAGTTGAACCATCGTCTCTATAGCCTCTTACATTTTACCCAACTGAGTATTTTATTTATACAGGAAGAAATATCCAGAGCTTTTGAGATATACATCTCGCCGTGTGGCGCCGTAAAATCCATCTAACACGAAACGAGCGTGCGGGTGTAACCTTCTCGTTTTCGAATCGATCTTAAGCTAGGCGACCAACTCATTCAATGGTCAGACTGTCAAGTAAGTATTTATAGATTTTGCAAAACTGATGGGCGATACACTTTGAGAAAGTGGCACACTAAGGTTCACTTCTTTATTTAGCCAGTACGACCTTTTTACTTATCTAAATGAAATTTATTGTCTCTAACCTGGTCAGAGTAAGATTTTCCTTTAGAAATATTGTACAAATTCAATTATGAAATCGCAGTATGAAAAACGTAAAAATATCTAATAATAAGCTATAAAGCCGATACAAAGTCTATAATTTAGTCAAATGGATGTATTTAACTTTATTTATTCAATAAAATTGATTTGATAATGCAGTACCTATGAATAGCAACAAGTTCTACACATTCGTCAATAGATGTATGGATAAAATTAATCATGAGAAAAAAAGTTATGATAGTCATCGCATTTAAAAGCAAACAGATTTTATATTGAGTTCATAGAAGCCAAATTCAATATAAAATGTATGGCTGATATCACTGGTGTCAAGAATGATGTATAAATGGCTTAGAATTCAATAAAAGATGTATTTGAATACTCGTAGAGGTTTTTACTTTTCTATTATTCATTTTCGACTAACATTGAACAAAATAACGGAAAATTGCGATAAAAAACTGGGGATTTATTACACGAGAACATTGCGAAAAATGCTTTCTTTCTACCTTTTAATCGGCGAGTTTCATCTTATGGGGGCTTCTGCAGGGACCCGCCCTGTTACTTTCTATCTACGACATTCCAAGAGGCTCCCAGTCGGCCTTGGGCCCTGACCTTCAGTATTTAGAAGCAGGTCCAGCACCGGAATCTTAGCACGTGTAGAACACGATTTTAAACTTTGAAGTTTACAGTATGGACCTCCAAAAATTCATTGAGGAACATTAATAGATAGAAGTAAAAACATATATTTTACTTTCGAGTAAAAATGTATTAATTTCTTGAGTTCATATAGTTGTTAAATAAAATAGAGATGAAATATACATATTTTATGACATGTTCGTATAAAATTTATGTTATTATAAAAATGGATACACCACATTTCTTCAGATTAAACTTTTTTTCAGATTATCAATTAATCCAATTAGGTAAGTAGTTTACAATCTGAATAAAAAATACATAGTACTCTTATATACAAAGTTTTACACATTTAAATCTCAATATCAAAAGAAATATTTTAACGTAACTTTACGTGTTTAAAATCACGTTCTCCAACTGTTGAGCCACGAAGATGCACGCGGTCCGCTCGGAATTAAACGACGAAATTACCAGGCAAGAGGACCAAGGATGCGTAACAAGAGCTAAAAAAAGGAGAGAGCGAGAGAGAAGAAGGCGAGCTCGTTCTTGTCCTGATGAATTCTCGAGCAGCCGAAAGAGAAGAGGAATCCTTAGGAGAGAAAAAGAAAGAGATGCTCCTCGATTTATGGAGCTATCGCGCAGCGGCGCAATTACGCGGAGGAATTCATGATGATCCGAGACTTTTAATCTTCAATATGCATCCTCCTGGAATTTTCGGGGGCCGCATTTTTGGTGGTTCGATTTATTGCGATTATTTTCTGGATTTTTGTATTTTTCTTGATGCTCAGAGGGTACTTTTTTGAGTAACACAGAAACGGTTTAACTGGGAAAATATTTGGAACAGGAATTTTTTGAGTATAATAGTGGTGCTAATTAAATTGTAAACGTGTAATAATAAATCTTTAAGATATTTAATTGGAAATACTTTATCAACAAGAGTTGACAAGAATTTTTTTGTAAATTCGAAGATATTTTGCTAAAAATGTATATTTCATCGTATCGCAGTCAAGAATTTTAATTACGCATAGTTTTTAGGCAAGTTTATCTATCTTATAAAATCTCTGATTTTATTTTAGATATATTATTTTAAACCGTTCCGACTGAAAGAATTCTGGAGGACTTACTTAATCTAAACGACGTAAAAATTGGAAATTATTTACTAATTTTATGATTTTCATTACACTCATTAGATCGTATTTTTTGGTGCCTAATAGACCCATATGAACGATACAGTATGTATTTTATGTCTATTTCATTTGTTTCAGAAAAAATAATAAATATAATGATTATTTTTATTTCACCAAAAAATTCAAGTAACAAATTCCAAAATTTCCAATTCTAACTGTTAGATTTTATTTGTGATGATCTGTACTAAGAATTTTGCTTTGAAACTTCAAAAGGATTATTTTAGATCCACTTTTAAAATCATACTCTCAGGAATTTTTTTCTAAAAAGAACCTATGAAAACTCTTAAATTGAACCATTTTAAAATAAAATATGCAAAAATATAGTCATTTTTGTTCCGGTAAGAAGACTTATTTAGAGGCTTACATAAGATATTTAAATATTAAGATATTTCGTGCATAGATAATTCTAAGGTTTACTGAACGTATCTATCTAAAAGTCATTAAATAACGAATTTAATTAATTCATCACCCAAGTCTGCAGACCTCCAAACCATCCCGACTCTATTACCTCACCGATTCACTTATCCCATTTTAAATTCGATCACCCCAAACTCACTCCGCTCGCGCGCAATTAAATTACCTCCCGAACTCTGTCCCACAAGCGCGCGTTAAACCAACACAAAGGCGCGGGAAATAAATCATCCGCGATAAATCGTCGCGCAGTCGGATGCTGCGGGGGGCGCTGAAAGTGGGCCGGACCGGTGCGAGGTTCCCAGGCTCTTGTACACCCGTATAAACATATATGTATACTTACAGACGCTAATTTATTGGAATGTGTGCGTGTACGGATGTGTGTGCGTATGTGCCCCGCTAAAACTAATTGACGGCGCGCGCGCGCGAGCCGCTGCCAAGCGTGTATATACTTTTCATAACGGTGAGCGCGCGGCCGCGCGAAACAGAGCGGCGTGAGTGCACGAGCGGCGTTTTGTGCGCTGAAAAAATGCCTACTCGTGAGATGTGGGCGCTGAGTTGGAGGAATTGAAAATTTTTTTTAACAGTTTTATATGTAGTGAATTTGATAATGACCGCGGCAGAAGTTGATGAATACAGAAAATAATACAGTATACGGGGTATACAGATTGTTAGTAGTTAGTGTATTTTGACGGTAACAATCCCGGCGAAAATCGATTTAACAAAAATAAGTAAGAAATAGCAAGAAAAAACTTTTCTCGTACCCCCTTGTTTTTTAGTTTGTAATTGATAAGGCTATATGCTAAATAAAGTTCGGTGGATCAGATTATGATGCCAATGTATTAACATATTCAATGCTTAATACTTATAAGACAGTGAATTTAGGGGACAGGCTCTTATAGTGAAATAATAACGTGCCCAAGGGAGCACTCAAGAATAAACGAAAATACCGCACTATAGCCACCTATTAGCTATATATTATACATGAACTACCCGACTTGCTTTTCATCATCACAGCCCTTCAACTGTTCGGATATAAAGCGATGGGAAAGGGATAGGGAAACACAAAATCAAAAGTGCAAACGATGTTTTGCAAGACCTTGATAGTACTTATTAGTCGAGAAAGGATCATTCTGTTGTTACAGTAATCAAAGTAAAACCAAACCAAGTACATTTTTACATACTGCAGCAAAAGTTGATTACGGTGCCGAGAACTGATATTATTCAAATAACGTTTGAATAATATAGAATTCAAAGTGAAAACAAATTTGCAATATTGCATTTTCAGAAATACGGACTTTCCGATTTTAAAAATAAGTTGTTTTTTAAAAATGGTCTCCTTGCGTACACTAATCCCTTCCCAATTGAATTAAATCTTATATGACATAAGACTAATAAAAGATATTATAAAACATTTAGTACCTATAAGTCCAGAAAAGTAACAGAAAAAATTATTGCTTCTATAACAATTGTTAAATTTATCTTAAGAAAGCACTTTTAAGGTAAATAAATTATCTCGTTTATTGTTTTTCCACAAGCACTATCACGCAAGTTTATAAATATGGATATCGCATGACGTATTAGAGAGCTATGTGCAATGAAATTATAATAATAACCTCTACGTCGTAATTATACTCATATAATTGCTAATGTTATTATACCGTGATTGAATGTGATACACCAGAAAGTGTTTTTCAAGTACCCAGATTTTTTGCATTGTCATACGGAAGTTCCATTTATTTTCATTAAATCACATACATTCCATTCCGGTAAAGAATAAAAAATAAAAATTTTCCGACTCATTCACAAAACACTAAAATTATTTGCCTTTAATTCCTCAACAATTGCCAAACAACGAAAAAATGTACAAAACCAACATCGCGACAGATAAGCTAGCTTCAATGGAGCAAACGCCAGCACACCGCTAGTGTCAAGCCTCTGCCGCAGTGCTCAGTTAGATAAGACCCAATGTAAATACACAATAGCGCTCTTAACACCTCTCGATCGAGAGATCCACACTATGGTGACATGTCGCGCAGCGTGTGTAAGAAGCGCCGAGAGCGCGCGCTTTTTAAAAGCGACCACGCGAGCGCAGGGAGTAGGGAGAGGCCGGTCCAAGGTCCTTGCGCTGCGCGTCCCAGGGTCAAGTTCAAGGTCGTCGCTGTGCGAGGCCGAACGGAAACTCGTCTTTTCTCTCTCTCTCTCTCTCTCTTTCTTTCTCTTGTGCGCTTGTTCTGCCCCCGCGAGATATTGCGCGATGCGCTTCGTGAGAGAAGTGCGTATTATCGGGAGTGACCGATCTGTGAGAAGAACCAGGTGGAAGAAACGTAGAAATTTTTTGATGGGAATGTCTTACTACTAGGGCTGGGTTGACCGAGCTACAGTGACTACGTTCTTGATTTTTTTTAAAGAAAGTTTATTTATAATAATAAATTGATACTACTTACTAGACGTCCACTAATTATAATGGTCAAGGTACTAACCTGCAACAAAAAGAAACATTGATTATTACTTATTTGATTATGAACAAGAAATAAATAAAAGAAAATTAATAAAATAATGCTAATTATGCATACGGTGTTATTGGCTTTTTGTAAATTTAATTACTTTGAGAGTCTTTATAGATAAGAACAAAAATGTTAACATATTGTTAATTAGCCTTAATACAGTTGTATTTTCAGCGAATTCTACACCATTTTCTTACGATCTATAATTTACAAGATCATAGTTTGCCTTAAAACTGCATTGGTAGTACCGTTTTAATTACGATGTGTCTTAAAAGAACACCTAATTACAATCTATAGTAATATAAGAACAATATAATTTTTCTCATCTAAATGCTTGTATCTTATACTACCATTAAAATATAAAAATAATCCTATAGCGTTCAAACATTATTTAGGTTTAAACAGAAATATTGAAATGTTTTATGTAGTACTGTTAACTCTCCGTATTTAATACCCACGCGATTCCAATTTAATTAGCTCGCTGCTGAACGTTAAACGAGTACTTTGAAGATCATCGGTGTCGTGCAATTCCGGTACTTCAGCTATTTATTGCACTAAAACTGTATAACGAGCCTAACTCAACACGAGAACGACGATGACGACATACAGATTCTTAGATATGCGCAATAGATGTCAGTTTGGCTAACTTGAGTAAGAAAAAGACAATTGCAAAGTAGCAGCTAAATCTGTCATCTCCTTCCTTGTTTTATGGTCTCAGGATCTAGTAGAACGGAAGTCTACAATAAAACCGGGATAGAAACATTATTACCTGACTTTAGCATTACAAGCTTGATGGCAAAGTATAGTTAAGCTGGACTAAAAACAGGTTCTTAGCGATGCAGCCATGGGAAAGACCATCAGCGTGACCGATGATGATTATAAAGGAAAATGGAAGTGTCAATCGTTAACGTTAAAGATATATTTACTCATGGGAAAAGTAGAGTGGAAGATACGATGTAACATGATTCGTGCAATCTGGCGAGACGTGTAATTATAAATTTTATTGATTATTTAATTGAAACTAGTATACTTATAAATTGTTTCTTAAAAACTATTAGTTTGCTGTTTAGTCGGCTGCACAGCAAAAAACTCCATCAAAAATATCTATACCAACAAATTTTATTTAGTTTATATTAAACATTTAAAATATATTATACAAATTAAATAAAAAATTTTCATTGAGTTTATAAATTTATATTAATATACATATTACATTTTCTCTGTACTATGTAAATCGATTTATGTAAAATGTAAAAGGTGTCCTATTATACTGCCATAAAAGCAGGTGCAAGATGCAATACAAAAAAGAATCTCAAAATTAATTAGACCGAAAAAATGTTACGCTGATGGCTCCAAGCTTAAATGATGAAAAGCGAAAAGACGGGTAGCTATTCAATCAAGCGTAAAACTTTTAACATAGATGCTGAAGCATTTTTTCTTCGAAGCTGGTACTAAATTCTTACTGATTATTAGACATTTTAATGATGATTATTATTTTTCTAGTTTAAATGTAAGCTAATACAGTGCGAACTTCATAAAAATCTTAATGTTGCAATTACGCTTGAACTATAGAAATCTTTAACTTCTGAAAGAACATCTAAGTTTATAGATAAAACATGAAAATTTTGTTCTTTTTAGTAAAGGAAGAAACATTATTTTAATTGTAATCTTCTGACTGCAAAACTGTAAATCATCAATTATAACATAACTGCAGTACTAAATACTGAAATATTAATATTGAGAAAAGTATTGAATACTTAAATTCTAAATTAAACTAAAGCATTATAAGATTTAAAATATAAGTTAACACCAATACAAATAGAGAAGCCTTCATATTATTACTTACGTATATGCCAGTCCGCGATTTTTTCATTGCATTTTTTAATTTAAAAAAATATCTCTTTTA
The DNA here is from genome assembly GCA_900480035.1 of Eupelmus urozonus. NCBI lineage: Eukaryota > Metazoa > Arthropoda > Insecta > Hymenoptera > Eupelmidae > Eupelmus > Eupelmus urozonus. The sequence goes on from UELX01000785.1 coordinate 51,803, forward strand.
TGTTTATTTATTAAAGCTATAAAAGGTATTAAAAAGATATGTTGTAAAAAATTATGCGAAATCAATAGGTCTATGTAATCGTCATTAACCGGAAGAGTTTTTAAGGTGACTGGTCTTTTTTGGACGGAAATTCAAAAACATTCAAAATTATTGCGCATAAAAAAAGTCGGTAGTTATACCGACTTATTATATATTCTTGTTAAAGAAATTAAAAAAAAATTTTATTATTTCACTAAGTTTTTTATAATATTACAGTTAATTAATTCCTCAATTAACTCTTGGGCGATCCAAATTGATGAATTTTATGAAATTTTGTAAGAGTTCTCTTAAACATAAAAAAGCAAAAAAAGAAATAAGTGCAGTTTAGTTTTTAAATATTTTCATAAAATTCACCTAAATTAAATTCAATTATCTTATGAGTTAAATATATAGACAAGTAAATATATAAAATTCACAGTTTCTAATAACTATTTTCAAATATTTTTAACCAAAATTTTATCCGAACATCAATTAGTCTCTTGCATTTTATTACTTGAACTCTTTTTAACTAGAAATTTTGCCCTAAAGAAAAAGAACTACGAGACTGTGCTTTTCTTTTAAATTATGATCATAATTGTGGGTTTCTTCATTATTGTTTTTTAATTTCAAAATTATGGTGTACATAATGTATACAACATTCAATTACCTCGTAAATCTGTACTCATGGTTAAAATTCTTTCTTGAAAAATACATGATCACAATTCAAAGCGATAGAATACAACATCTTTTTTTATACTTTTTTCTTTAAGTATTGTCTTATTTTAGTGTCGTAACTCATTTCCCAGTCATTAAATTCATAATGTGCTATTATCATTACACTATAGCGCTTTGAAAATAGTTTTCCTTCGAAAATATTAATGAACACAACGACGGAATGTATTATATTACAAGATAATACCAAAAGATGTAGATGAATGGGTAAAAGCAAAATTATTGAAATAATTTATCAAATACCAGCGTCTTGCATGTAGTTTCACATTATCCTTCCGCGAAAACCGAGCTTCTATTACAAGGAAGTGTAAAGTAATAGCCTTGAAAGTTGAAGCCTCACTTTGAAGGGATCTAATTGCCCTACAGTCTGCATTTTCAGAATAAATTAGACACGCTAAATTAAAAGATAAAATTGGTTTCTTACACATCATCAATTAGGAAATGATATTATTCAAGATTATTTTGAAGAAGTATTATATAAGCACAAAAAATTCGAGGTTATTTAAAAGAACTCGTTCGCAAGTAACAAACATCTGGAAGCCGAAAACTTAGATCAAGCAGCACAAAGTGAGATATCTTAATCTGGATTCGATCGCGCCAATCTAAACAATGTAAAACCGTCGAACGCTGACGATCATGCTACATCGGCAAGCTTGTCTGCAATCTATTTCTGTCGTCAATGATAGCCTCGTCTCTAACTCGCGCAACTTTTAATTGATCCGGTTTGAACAATCGAACGGTGTAATGGCTTTTTAGTACAGAATCCACCGAAAACACTGGAGACTTCTTGCCCTTCACCTTGACCGTCAGTCGATGAGAAAAATAAAATGGAGGGCGAAAGGAGCTCGGCGCGTGCTCAAAAGGTGAACAAAAAGACGAGGAAAAGGCAAATTGCCTACGTAAGAGCGATTCATGATTTTCACCCCGATGACTTACGTAAGCGGCGCGTTCGAGTATCGGTCGAGGAGTTGGACGACTGTAGAGGAGAGCTTTTTGCACGGATACCTGGGCGATTGGTAGTTAATGAGTTGTTACGGAAATAATGAGATTCTTCATACCTAGAAGTAAGAAGTCCGATCTGGATCGACTGCTAGTCGAGATTACCATTACAAAATACTTGGAAATTATTTATTTTTACTAAAGCAAAATTATAATAGAAGATCTTCGACAAAACTTTTAAGAAAATATACTCGCATTTATAAAATATTACTATTATCGTAAAAATTACCAGCAAAACTAGATCTAAACATTTCTTATTAAACTGAATGAATGTAACATGCTGTTTAAATGTAATTTCATGCTAATGATTATATGACGAAAGGCTAAAAAAAAATCATAAATCTTGTATTTCTACATAAGTTTGTCAGAGGAATGTTCTTTTAAGCATTTCTAATAGTATGCAAAAATTTTTTCACCGTCGAAAATATCATTGACTAAAAAATATTACTAACATTTGCAAACATACTCTTTTTTCGGACATGAATATTGTGAGCACCGGTCAGTCGGCTTATGTTGCAAGAATCATTTTTAGAACTTCCTGCAAAAATTCATTCACAGTCTGGCGAATCGTTGGTCGTGAGAAGAATGAAGAAGGCAGACTCTATAAAATAGAGATGACGCAATCTGCAGCTGGCATAGTTTCCAGACTGTAGTTAAGGAAAAAATAGAGAAGCGAAATTCACGAGTTTAAATACCGTTTTCATTTTTTACATATTATTACAGCAAAATGTAAGAAAACTTAACCTTCATAAATTTTGTAGTTTATTAGCCATTAAAATATGGTTTTTAATTATATTGGTTTCTTATGGTTCGTTACAAAAATTATTTGCCTATGTAAAACTTTTCATTAATTTTATTATAATGATGTATATTTCAATGGGTTATTTATAATACTGAATTTAATTTTTTTATAAAAATCCATGGTAGTCAAATATATTCTACTATCATTAAGAATTTTTTAAAATTTTTTAAATTTATTTATTTAATTTTTTTAAGATATCATTTACTAAGTTGCCTCTTAAAGTCAGCTATCGTTTGTTGCAAAAGTACAGTTCGAATCCTGCTCATGCCGTCATCGGGTCAATAACCGATTTTTCCATTCGATTCCGCTGGAAAACAAAGCAAGTAGAAATACAGGATCACGAAAGCAAAGTATGTAGGCAGGTGCTGCAAGAAGGTATCGATCATTGATCCGTGCAAGCAGTCTTAATGTAGAACTTTGGACGCTCTTTGTCATCTCCGACGCGGATATACGTTCTTTGGTTTACCGAGAAGTAGATTAAAGTTTACCTACTTCATCATTTAAGATGATCGATTTTCTCGCATAAATGAATAATGGGATGTTATTTGAACGATTTAGCACTCAAAAGTTAGAAATACTTATTTAAAAGTCCAAAATACGAAAAAAATTCACGTTTTGACTAACTATGTAACGATAAAACTTTCTTAACAACATGCGCACCAGAAATTTCGCAATGTAGAAGAAAAAGATAATAATTTATAAAACAAGATATACTTGAGCGCTTAATGATCAGACTGAATCTGGCTACCATACAAAACTTATATACAATATACGCAAGAACTGCCCGCTTCTTCTTCGCATTTTTGTACGCATAATATCAGTAATAATCACCCAGCGTACGCTTCTTCTTCCGTGCGCTTGAGCACTCGAACGATTTGAATTAACATAAAGAACGAGCTAGCCCCTGCCTAGGAAATAAAAGCTCAAGTAACGTGAATTTTTTAAATGAATAATTCTGTTATTAAGTTATTATTATGTCCAAGAGTTTAAGCTCTAATTTTTTTACGCTACATTCGCTCGATAAATTTTTATTTTAAAAAACAGCTGATTATTTTAATTTTAATATAGTTAAAATAATTTTATTGAATAAATAAGAAAATAAGAATATACATTTAATAATATATATTTAATCTAATATAATCTAATTATATATAGTGACTTGTAAAAAAAATCTTATTTATTTACAAATTAAAAGAATGCACAACACTTTGAAACTGAATCAGATAGATTGTCTTTGTCAATTTTATCTTCTAATCGTAATAAATATTTTAAATGTTAAGCTTTTTGACAAAAGTCCGCTTATGTTTAATAGATATTATATAAAGATCAATTTTTAATTTTTCAAACTTTTCTTTTAAAAAAAAATTAATTATTCAACTAAAAATTTTGTGCAAATAGTGCGTACAAGTTTTAGAACATCGAATATTGAAAAGTTTTTCTTCTATCTATTCTGGGCTACGGTTCATACATATAAGTTATTAATAAACAAAACGAGCAATTAATTAAACCTTAGTTAAGCATATTTCATCTAAAGCACAAAAAGTTATAAAAGTACGGAGAAAGTCAACAACTATAAAAAATCTGGGTATCCTATTAAGGTCATTGAATTACCTAGTTTATTGAAAAAAAGAAACGTTCATTAAGCTTCCAATAAGAGTTATATTTATAGTTCAAGCTAGTAAAGATGCATCAAAATAAGTAAATAACTCTAACATGCAACAGATGCTGGTCAGTCACGAGGCCACACTAATGAGCAAATATACATCACAATTCTTCAAGATCATACTTCTGTTCGCGGATAGTTTTAATAACCCGAATTCTGTTGTAGTATATAAATTCTACATAAATATTTACACTAAATATTATTTTAACAAAAAAAGTTGTATTTATATGTTTTACGTTTGTGTATACATTTAAAGTGAATTCTAATAATAGTAGTATGGTTTATGAATGATTAAAATAAGGATAAGTCAACAACTGATGATAAGCTCTGCCATAATAACGAGGCTATATAGGCTGATCACATTTAACGTCAACTTCAAAGATTTACTGCTTCTCGTCCACTGTCCACACACACATATCTTTCTAGGTTACAGAACCAAAACATTCGCATAAAAAATTGCAATCCGTCTTAAAATTAGACTTGAAATATATATTTAGTTAATTCATTCTCTAAAGTTTGTATTTTATGATTATAAAATTTGTTATTTAGGTTTTGTTATTAAATGGATTGAAATGATGATGATGAAAATGCAATGAGAAGCTTTATTTTGACTTAATTAGTTATAAGAGACTTATTTTCGTACTCAGTAATTTCATTAATAATTCCAACACGAAAATGATGAAAAACAAATAAAGCCTTTCTATTCACATCTATCTTATTCAATCTTAAAAACTATTTTTCCAAAAATGTTTCGGTCGAAAAATCCAGTACAAGCAGAAACACCCAAACATTCAAAACACCATATCAAACCAGCAAATCTCTCGAGAAATCCAGATCCCAGAGAAACGCTATCTCCCCTGACCTAGACTGCAAACAACAACGCATCGCGCATGAGCAATGCCCCTTCGCAATCTCGCGCGAAATTCAAATTTCTCGGTCATCCTTCGTTTATCCAGCAGTCTCCACTTCATCTGCAGAGTCCGCCGTTGAGTCATCCGGCAGCTCATAACCCCATTGCAGGCGCGCGCGCTCCCGAGAAATGCTAATAACGACGTCGGGGGGGAACCGCTGGCACAATGCATTGTAAAGTACGTACGAGCGCGCACGCACTCGGTCAACTGGCGATATAGGTATATAAAGAGGGATAGCCGAGTTGTCTCTCTTTTGTTTTACGGAGGCTGAGCGCGTGCATCGGGAGGAAAGAGGTTTATCGAGGCGCGTGGCTGTGCTCTTTTGAAAGAGCGCGGTGACAATGGGTGACGGATGGACGGAGATAGCGTTTGGAGATTTATTGTTTGATGGGGCGGTTTGGTGTTGCTTGCGCGATGAAATTTGTCAAGGATCAAGTTGAGTGCTGGAGTGGAAAGAAAAGGAATAAGACATTGATACTTTGAAACTGGGATATTGAATGATGAAGGTCTTTTTAATTTATATTAGAAGATTTGATATTTCCTTTAGTTGAAAATTATTTTTTTGAATTCGAAGCCTAAATATTGGTACTACGGATTATTAAAATAGAGAATTATGACAAGAATTAGTAAAGCTCTCAATATGAAGATATTTTCATTATAGTTCAGATCTCTTGTCACAAATGAAAGAATGATTACAAAGAAGTAATACCCAGCTCCAATTAAATCAAGAAATTTTAGGCACTCCGAAAAAGTCTCCTAATATTCTCCATTGTACAAAACAAAGCAAAAAGCTCTTCCAAAGAAAGGAGCTTTCTTACTCCATCCACCCAAACCCAGCCGCTATACACCAAACCCAAATCGTACAACACTAGACGAGGAAAAGCGAGCAGCAGGAAGTAACTCAGCGGCGCACCCACTACAGCTGGCCGCGCGCCTCGACCCGCTTCTATATATACCTATATACACCCGCTCATCCCGCGAGTGGGCTTCTCTCTCTTTCTCTATTACGGCATTGACGTGCATGAACCGGCTTGTGTCTCGTGCAAGCTCCTTGCTCGCACTCAAACACACACACAGCCAGACGGAGAGTAGCTGCTTACGCAATCGCGCTTAATGGGACGTCGACGACGACGAGTGGGCGAGGTCGCGCGACGTCCATTGTGCAACGCTAGAATAGAGCGAAAGGTGTAAGCACAGCAAGTGATTGTTCGATGAGAGGAGGAGACTGCTCGAGGTTTGATGTAACGATCGATGGGCCCTGATATAGGAAAAAAAAGATTGTTCCGGCCGCTGGGGATTGGAGATGAAAGGTCTCGATGCAGCGTTTTTGTGGAGTGTTTAAGGTTTGATGTGAGTTGTAAAACCTCGATTTAGTGCCGTCTGGCTGTTGTACTATCTGTTTGAATTATGCTCAAACTCGTAGTGATCTACTTCAAGGCTTTTTATGGATTAAGATATTTTTAACGTAGATGAAATTACAATCGTAATAAAGGATTAGTCATAAAAGATTAGTCGATTTGAAATTGACAGGATTTAATAGAGGATGTTAATTCTTTAGAATAAAAATAATAAATACAGGCATGACGTCTAAGTACTGTGAGCTGCTGTGCGCGTGTACATAATTTAATACGATTTTAATTACGTCCTCTGATTGTATGAAACTGAAATGTCTGATTATGAGTTAAAAATAAGTAATTCAGTTACAATAACTGTAGCAATTTTCAGTACAGTCAAGAATAATAAAACGGCTTACATAACGAAACTTTTTGTATCAAATTATAAAATCTTGAATATGCCGTAATATGATGAGAAACGAAGACACTTTCCATTAGATGTTAGGATACTGGTCACACTTTCGATTTAATGCGTAACGAAAATGCATAACTATACTGAAGCGTACTTTCACAAAAACCTTTTTCATAAAATGAGTTAAAAATTTTTTTTTTTATTCTTTCAAGTCGTTTAAATCTATTCTATACCAAAAACTTTACTGGCGAAAAAATAATATTACACTAAACAGTTTCTGTAAGTATGAAGACATCTCATTGTGCACAGATCTCACGTCTGTAAAAACGTAATCGTATATCTGCATACACAATTTACACATCTTATTGAACAATAAACAAACACGGCAAAAGTCCTTTTTAGCATAAATTCGCAAAACGTCGATTTACTCGCCAACAGACTAATGCGCATAAGAGAGTTGAAGCTTTGTTCCATTTCCGCAATGTCCGTTACGCGGTCTTCGCCACGAGTAATTCGAGGTAAGCGCTCACGCTCTTTCTATCCGCATAAGTGTGCATGTACTTATGCACCGATATTGTGTTCGAGACGTCAAGAAAGAGAATATACCTTCCTACGACATGAAGACAATAACAGATCCACCTTGTTATAAAGAATTCAATTTTTTAAATTTAATTTTCAATTTTTCGGAAATATTGTCTAATTGTTGATCCCAATTTATATTTTTATTAAAGACTGAGAGATTTTTCAAAAATTAAAAATTAAATGCGAAGAAATAGATTTCCGCATTCAACTTTATTTATTTGCTTGCGTTGAAAAGTAGAACTTCAAAATAGGAAATCGTAATTATAACCTACTTTAATATTTCAAGATTAGACTTTTATAATATAATCGTAATGCGCTACAACTACACATCATAGGATTAGACAAATGAGGCGCCTTACGGTACCTTTCAAGAAGATGCGGTATCAAAAAACTGTTTGAGCTCATTCTTGTCTGAGATTTTATAAGTAATAAGTTATTTATGTATAAAAATTCTTTTTTCAAATATGTGCTTAGAAAAAATTTCTTTTCAATGTACGCAAGGCGCTTATAAAATTAAAAATTCTGAGCATTTTTGGTAGAGACAGTTGGGATTTCTTTTTCTTCGGACGGCAGGCAAAGATAAAAGGAATAAAAATTTCATAAAAGAATAAAAGAAATAAAAATTCGATCTATCAAAATTGAAAATTTTATCAGAAGTTGAACTGAAAATTGAACTCATTTTTTCAAAATTTTTATTATTATCTAATATGTGTATAACGAACAACGCAAAATTCTTGATTCTTTATAAATTCCACAGGTATAATGAAGGATCTTTACAGGCACTTACAAAAAAAAGTATTATACAAGAAGAAAAATTTTTACTTTGACTAATGATTTGAACAATGTGATAGCATCAAATGTTTTCAACTCCTACTCCTACTAAAATATAATTTTCGTTTTGAAAATTCTGATTGTCTCTCCTTCTTGCTCATTACATTATTACAGTTTTCCACGCTCGCAGCTATGAGTGTTTATTTTTCTAGTTCTTTAGCTTTTTTTACAATATTTTAGTTGAGAAGTAGCAAAACATTTTTTAAACTCGTTAATATATTAAATTACAATACAGCCTTAAAGACACGAATACACAAATGTGACAATTTAATTTTAATTCATTAATAATTTATTTCTGAATATAGAAAATAATTTCATATTATTCTACAAAAACTTAAAGGAAATTTCTCTCTATTCCAGAATATAAACGTGTTAAGTGCTTCTAGGAGTGAGTCATTAAAGAGATGAAAAGTAAGAAACATGTAACCTTATTTATGAATTGAGCTCAAATTAGATACACTAGTTATGGAACAGGAAATATTTTTACAAAATTTTAAATTTATATAATTATAATTATTAACGATTAACATTATTTTGTAAATTTGAGTTTAATATACATTAAAACCAAAAACTTCGAAGATTAAAAATGTTATTTCAATTGTATGTAGAGTTACAATATTATAAATATTTAAGTGCTAGTTTTCAGAAATTTTTTAAAAATCTTACGAGGCGTGAACACTTTTTGATGAAATTTAGCGAATGACTAACGGAATCTGCTGACCACGGTTCACTTTTCCGGTCGAACGATCTAATTTGAAGAAGACAAAACAGCTAAAACAAAACATCGTCAGTGATTTCGCAAAAAATCAAAGTACCGTAAATAATTTAGCAAAACCGCAAACTTTTTTATGATATTACTGGCGTGACAAAATCTTTTCCATCATAAAAAATGAGTTATTATTTATCACAAAAAGAATATAAAAACAATAATCAAAGTTGATAATATTAATATTATTTTATTCCTATATCAAATTTCCAATATGTCGATGAATCTATTCTTAAAAGCGAGGTACGAGGAGTATTGTTATGCCTTTTCGAGCATTTTTATTGGTTTGCCAGTCGCAATTCCATTGTTTTTTGTAACTTTCTAAATGACAGACTTTAACCTTAATAGCCATAACC